>NW_026503346.1:0-14460 GCF_026875155.1 Cherax quadricarinatus
ACCCAAGGTACTAAGTGGCCCCAGTTTTTTTAATCCCTGCCACTGAGGGGTTAGGACCCATTCTATGCTGACAAGGCATCTCAGGCCAATCGTGCCAAATTTGAAGGCAGGAAAAATAAAATGTATATATACGTTTGGGGCACTAGCAGTAAAAACGTATATATACGTTTGGACCGTTTATGGGTTAATGGCACTAGGACCAGCTTGAGAGTCACTGGACCCCTGTCACTCAGAAAATTGTTTCAGAGAGCTCTGTTTCTGGTGTCTCTTTAAGATTTGCCTAAAATGGGACAAGGCATTGTCATTGAAGATGTTGCAGACACAGCCTACAACAGCTTTGTTAGGGTTATGTTCCTCCACAAATGTTTGCACCTCACTCTGCTTTGCACAAATGTCCTTAATCTTTGAAGTAGGCACCTTCTTCCCTCTCTCTTCCTCCTCCTGTGAAGCAATTTCCTCAGCTGTGGTCTGTTGCTGTTGCAGATGAAGGTCTTGCAGCTCTTCAGTGGTTAACTCTTCACTGTGGTCCTTCCCCAACTCTTCCACATCCTGGCCACTCACATCCAACCCCATGGAATTCCCCAATGCCACAGTACATTCCACAACAGGAGGAGGGTTGACAGAGTCAGTCTCAAACCCTTCAAAATCCTTCTCTTGGACATATTCTGGCCATAATTTCTCCAAGCAGAGTTTATCGTCCTGGAAGTCACTCCCTGCCAAGCCTTATCTATAAGGGTTATACAATTGAGGATATTGAAGTGATCCCTCCAGAACTCTCTTAGGGTCAATTCAGTGTCCGAGGTCATGTCAAGGCACCTTTGAAATATTGCTTTGATGTAAAGTTTTTTGAAGTTTGAAATGATCTACTGGTCCATTGGCTGGATGAGAGGAGTGGCATTAGGGGGCAAGACCTTCACTGTGATGAAACTAAATTCCTCAACAACTGGCCATCCAAGTCTGGAGGATGAGAAGGAGCATTGTCTATCACACACAATTTACTCTTGACAACACTTTTTCTTGAACACCCTGGGATTTTCAAAGTGATACACCAGTAAAGACTTCACTTTGAAATTCCCATTAGCATTACCACAGGCTTGTGTCCTGGCAGTGCCTTTTCCTCCTGCATGATGTAGGTCCTCTTTGGCATTTTCCTCCAAAAGAGGCCTGTTTCATCACAAAATTTAACACTTGTTGGGGGAAGAATCCTTCAACCTCTACGTACTCCTTGAATTCATGCATGAATTTTTCAGCTGCATGTTTGTCTGAACTTTTGGCCTCACCATGCCTTACAACACTGTGTATGCCACTTCGCTTCTTGAAATTTTCGAACCACCTTTTGCTGGCCTTAAACTCACTAACATCAGCACTCATTCCAGGCATTTTCTTTACGAGACTGGCATGCAACTGCCTTGCCTTTTCACAAATTATCGACTGCACAACACTATCTCCTGCAAACTGTTTTTGGTTGAGCCACAAGAACAACAATTTCTCCACATCTTGGATTGCCTGTGATCTCTATTTCGTTAGCACATTTACACATTTCATAACATTAGCTTCCTTGATTTCCTTTTTCTTCCCCACGATGGAAGTGATTGTTGAATGGGGCTTCCCGTACATCCTGGCAAGCTCGGTCACACGTACATCACTTTCATATTTTTCTGTGATTTCGTTCTTTAATTCTATCGTGTTTCTCACCTTTACCAAAGGGCTGGCACTAGGAGCTTTCTTTGGGCCCATGGTGGCTTATTTAACAGTTGCAAGCACAAAAACAATGGATTATTATGAAATGTTTTGTATGAACGTGGGGTTGATGCTCACTCGCCGAGAAACAGTTCCAGACTGACTCTTGAATACATCTGTGGGAGGCTTTGTGTGTGGGGGCACTGGATACATACTGTATGACTGCCAAAATCCAAGGGAAATCACAAAAACCAAGGCTATATTTTGACGAAAAAAGTTGCCAATAACCAAAATTCACGAAAACCGAGACTTACGAAAACCAAGGGTCCACTGTATAATGTGTCAAAAATAGGATTATAGACACAGCACCTCTAAGAAAGCTATACAAATTGTTTTAGGTGTTATTTTGTCAAAAATGGTATTAGTAATTCTTTTATCTTACATTTTAGATGTAGTAGCTGCTTGGTAATTTAACTCCACCATCTATCACTACCTAATGCTACCCTCCACTATCACAGTCACTATAATATTCCATACTGTAGCCGCTACCCCCTCTACAACCTACCAGCAACCCTCACAGTTTAACACACGCTTTCACTACCTAACATCACCCTCCACCATCACTTACAGCCAGTAATATTTCATATTATAGCTGCTACCACCTCCACACCCTACCAGCCCCCATTACCTATGATTAAGATTTTATTTCTTTGTTAAGGTTACAATGTGTAAAATTACAATTTTGGTTTGCTAACTACAAAGAAGCCCACTATCATGCCAGGGATTTTGGCAGACTAATCCTAGTACATAATAACTACTTAATTAACACTTTGAGGGTCCAAACCGTAGATCTATGCCATGAGCTCAACTCACTCATATAAGCTGTGATCGATAAATTTTGGCCTGGATATGAGAGCGTGCATCTATGTGTTAAGTGTGCACCATATAAAGTAAATCCTGAATCAGGCAGTGCATAATGAGAAAAAAAAAAGACTGGGACTGTGTTTTTGGATTAAAATAGCAACTTTGCGGTGTATTTTCTTGTGTTTTTTATGGTTGTATTCGCAGTTTCTTGGTCTCATTTGATAGAATGGAAGATGTTTTACAGAAATAGAGATGATTTTGATTCGTTTTAGTACTGAAAATAGCTTGTAATTGAGCTCAAAGTAGAGGGAATGTTTGATTTTTGCTGATTTTCAAGAGTAAACGAACCACATCATGCATCCAATACACGTCAACTGGTGGGTCTAATATATATGTTTACAAATGCACTGATAGTGTTTATACAATATTGCACAAGAGTAAATCATCAATTCTTTGGTGTGAATAAAAATTCTTTATGTCAATAAAAAAATCAAATGGAATTCATCAGTAAAGACTAGAAACATAACTAATAAACAGACGAAATGTTATTTTAGTGCCAAATTCATTATGTAAATAAAAAATCAAATGGAATTCATCTGTAAAGCCTGGAAAACACTAACTAATAAACGGATGAAATGTTATTTTAGTGCCAGGAATGCAGTCGACCATGAATTGCTCATGCTAAATTAACACACTATGGTATAAGAGACCACTCCCTCAACCACCTAAAGTCATACCTTAGTAACAGAAGCCAATACGTGTACACAAATGGGGCAAACTCTTCCACACAACCAATCACAGTAGGAGTCCCACAGGGAAGTGTCCTGCGACCACTCCTCTTTCTCATCTACATCAATGACCTACCGAATGCATCACAGCTACTCAAACCCATATTATTTGCAGATGAAACTACATATGTTTTCTCACACCCAAACTCGCCAGCACTGTCAATGCTGAATTGCAGAAAAATATCTACCTGGATGTGATGAATAAACTTACCCTAAATACTGAAAAAACCTGTTTCATTCAGTTTGGAATCAGAGCTGCAAATGTTCCACTTAACATAACAATATATGGATCAACCATCACAAGACTCAGAGGGAAAATTCCTAGGAATCCACCTAGACAGTAGCCTCAAATTCCAGACATATACAACAAATTTCCAAGAAAATCTCTAAGACAGCAGGCATACTATCAGTTTGTGCATGGGGATCAACAACATCAAATCACTGAAGGCCTCTAATAACCCAGAAAAAGGCTGCAATCAGAATGATAACAAATTCCCACGTGACAGCATACTCCACCTCTATTCAAAAGTCTAAATTTGCTCACTATAAAGAACATCCACACTTATTCATGTGCCTACTACATACATAGAACAATAATGCAAACATAAACCCTCCACTCAAATTCTCCTCACCAACCTTAACAGTCACACGACCATAACACAAGACACAGATCTCTTTTGATTTTACCTCGTGTCCATATCACACTGTGGTATAAACTCTATGCACATAAAGGGCCTCAAAATCTGGAATTCATTATCAGAAATAATAAAGTAAACCAGGCCTGAAATCAATTTAGACTCTTCTAAAAAACACTTACCCACCCAGAACTAAACAAGAACACTCAGTATTTAACATTACCAATAATTCTCCCCAAATTTCTTTTAAAACTTAAAACTTCAAGACAACATTTCAGTAAACTGATCATCTTGTTGTTATACATTGTAATGCGACAAATTGTACAACTATAATGCTTCATATCGAAATGTTCAAATTCATTTCTTCAAATTTCTCAATTGTACTTCATATTGTAAAATTTTTTACAGTAATTTTACCACTGAACCTTTTATTGCTTGTTAAATTTAAGTTAATTTTAAGCATGGTCATAATGCTCTGCATACAAGGGGCTTTTGGCATGTACACCCAACTATACTATATTCATTATACAACATTATAGCCCAAAAAACTATATGAAAAAATAATACTATTAAATTACCTGGATCCAAAAATTCCGGGAAAAGTGCTAAAGTTTTGTGGATATAAGGCAAATAAGCATGACGGAAATAATGCTCATTTTTTTTCTTGATCGGAATGATACAAGACTTTGATCATGTGAACCCCTGGGGTGTACAGCTGCCTCTAACAGAGAGACAAGCAGGGGGGAAGACAACCACACAGGCAACAAAGACAGATAACGAGTAGCAGCAGATAGATAGATAGACAGTTTAAATGAAGACAGAATACTGTTTTTTGGTAACAGGAAAAAAAATAAACCGGGGTTTCCTGAGCTTTGCACTTCATAAAGTCACCCCACTTTCCCCCTGCCAGCAGTTTAGCAACACTGTCTAAGCACCATGCTTCAAAAAATTCTTAATACCCAACTGTCTAAAACATTGCGAGACCTTAAAATACTTTGTAGATATTTCTAGAAAAATAGAAAAAGACCAAGGCAGGTGAAAATGTATACCTGCCGGTGTTTTGGGGGCTTTTATACTATTTGGGTACCAAAAATTTTATGTCAGAGCAAAGTTTTGGCTATGAAATCACAAGAATTAATATAAATTGTAATTTCAAACATAAAATTACAAAAAAATTAAAATAAAAACGAGGAAAAATTTATATAGGCAAACATTCTGAAAGTGGCAGAATTTGATGGGGCTGCAGTTAGCATCCATCCCAACTTTGGGGTCTTATATCTTGATAAATACGGCCCAAAAATTTTTTTTTTGGTCTTATAACACACAAAAATTGCCCTCTTTATTTAATTTTTTTTTTTTCAAAATTTTCGAGCACGGCAGTAAAAAAACGTAGCCTATTTTGGACATTTTAAAGGGGTTAAATTAGGGTAGAGGGAGTAGCGGATAAAAACAAAAAAACAGAGAGAGAGAATGAGAAAGAGGACAGAGCCACAGGTACTATGTAAACAAATCAAATCAAAAAAACAAAGTTATTCTCATAAGGATTACTGCAGGGTTTACATCTGGTCTGCATCGGTTATGGTTCTACATTTCATACAAACATTTACATTGTGTACAATTGTCTCCCAGGGACAGTAAAATAAATAAATAAAGAGCAACATTTCCCATTCTCCTGTAAATAATTTTAAAAGGGAAAATGAACCCTTCAATTTAGTACAAAAATAAAAAAACAGCAACACCCCATTCTAAATCAGCTCACTTTTTTTAAATGAGATTTTAAATTTTTATTATTATTATATTATTTTATTTTTATAATAAGTATAACAGTACTATTTGAAAAGACATAAAAAAATAAATTATTAAACAAATAAAAATAAATAAAAAAAAAGGGAACTTTAAAAAACCCCCAAGGCTGAAAAAATTTAGATAAGTGAAGGGCATAAAAAGGAAATTTTTTTTCTGGGGTTTATCTCCCTAATGGTGTTTGACTAGAGAAAACGTAATTTTTCGACACTCCTACAGACCCTACTGTGGGGTAATATCAGTTTATTTGTTACTATGTATTTATTATACAATATTCAAAAAATATTGTGGGGATTAATGGAAAGTCATGTTAACGTAATATAACTTTTAGCGTGCCTGAGAGATTATTATAGGGCGTCTATAGAGAAATTTTTTTGGATTTTAATTTACCTGCATGCCAGCACGGGGTAATACATTTTGGTACAGGTCACATAAAAAAATTATCCGGTCTATAAAAATTAATTATTTTAAAAACATTTTAAATTTTGGAAAGTTTCCAAAAAAATAGAGATAACCCCCAAGAGAATGAAAACAAACCGGGTGGGGCCCCCATTAGAAAGACAAGGAGTTGTATAGCAGTTTTGGTCAAATTTGAAATCCCCTTTTAACAAAACCCGAAGGTAAATGCCATAAAGTAGGCCCACAGATAGTAACGTAGGATCCCGCTTTAGGGCATTTCACTTACGGTTTCTGTTAATACATGGTCCCCATTTTTCATAATTAATCCTTTCCTGAGCCATTAAAAAAACAAAATTTACGATTTACGAATCAATTTTCCCATAAGAAAAAATTTAAAATAAAATTTAAATCGTTCCTGCACCCAGAAGATTAAAACAAAAAAATTTTTAACTGAAATTGCTGATACATAAAAAATAAAGGAAAAAGATAATGAAACATTAACACATAACCTTACCTTTAGGGAGTTTCTTCTTATGTAGGAGACTGGAGGAGGAGAGAGGTGGATTTTTATATTTTTGGAAAGGGGAATTTCCCCCCCATCACACCCAGGTACATTTCTTTTGGGGTTGCTTCTTTCCGTTTCTTAATGCCACAGACCCCCTTTGAGGCTGGAAGCCTTGTTCAAAAAAATAACTGGGGGAGAGAGCTCTGTTTTGGCATCTCTTAACTTTTCCCAAAAAGGGCCCCAAGACTTTGCACTGTACATTTTGCCAACCGGCTTGCAACAACCTTGTTAGGGTATTTTTCTCCATAAACTTCCATCTTACCCCACATAGTAAAAATTTTTAATTTCTGAAAAAGGCACCTTTTTTCCATCTCTCTTCCTCCTCCTTTTTCAGCAAGATTTCTGAGTGCGATTGTTGTTTTCCCTGCTGAAGCTCTTGCAGCTCCCTTGGTGACTCTTCTTTTGTGTCTTCCACCAAATTTCTTCCAATCCTCCAAAACTCACATCCAACCCCAGGGAACCCCCCAGTGCCACAATTGATTTTACAACAGACATAGGCCATTGGGGTCAGCCCCAAATTTTTCAAAACCCCTCTTGTCGCACAATCGGGCCAAATTTTTCCCCGGGCAGATTCAAAGCCTGGTAGTCACCCCTCCCAAGCCATACCTTAAGGTTATGCAGTGGAGGATGCTGAAGTTTTTTCCCCCAAAATTTCCCTTGGGGCAAGGAGTTCTGTGGTCACAGCAAGCACCTGTGAAACATTGCTTTTTGTAGAGTTTTTAAAAATTTGCAATAACCTCCTGGTCCGGGGGTTAGGAGAAGTGGTATTGGGGGGCAGAACTTTACTGTGATGAACCCAAACTCCTCAAAATTAGGTCACCCAAATTTGGGGGATGGCAGGTGCTTTGCCCCTTTACTAGCAGGCACTTGAATCCTTTTCTTTTCCGGAGATACTCCTTCACACTAGGAAAAATCTTCATTAAACCACAAAAAAAAATTCCCTCGGACCCATGCCTTACATTAGATTTCCAAAACAACAAAATTTTACTCTTCATAACTTTTTTTTCCTGAAACACCGGGTTTTCAAAATGGAACACTATAAGGCTTCACTTTGAAATCCCCACTACTTTAGCACGAACATTAGCGTCACCCTTTCTTTCATAGCTTGTGTCCGGGCTTTCCCTTTTTTTCTTGGTAATGAAGGCCCTTTTTGGGCATTTTTTTTCCCAAAAGAGGCCTTTTGCGTCAAAATTGAACACTTGTTCGGGTTTCATCCTTCAGCCTTTAGTACCCCGGGAATTTCATGCACATTTTTTTCAGCCACCTTGGGCCAATGGCAGCTCCCCATCTTTACCCACTGTGTTCCTAGGGTTTCTTAAAAACTCCAAACAGCCTTTGGGGCCCTTAATTCCTCACTTCACCATATTTGCAGGCAATTTCTTTACAAATCTTCAGCAACTGCCACCCTTTTCACAAATAACGAAGCAAAAGAGTATCTCCTGCTAATGTTTCTCATTTTTCCCACCAATAAAAATTTCCCAACCCTCCAGTATGGTGATCTCATTTTTTTTCAGCATAGTTTACCTCTTTGCAACAACAGCCCTTTTTTTTTTTAATTTTTCTTGGGCCCTATGGCATAAGGTTTGTAGGGTTTCTATACATCCTGGACTTGGCCACACTTGTACCACTTTCATATTGTTCAAATGGTTTTTCTTAAAATTCAACGTATTTCTCACCTTCTTTACCACGGGCTTGGCACTAGGACTTTTTTTTGGAGCCAGGGTAGCTTATTTGTATTGCAAGCACTAAAATAAATGGAATATTATGAAATATTTCATGGGCGTGAGGGGCCTTCGCTCACTGGAAAAAACAATCCCAACTGGCTCCACCCTGGCTCATGCGTGGGTACGCACCCCGGACGAACTACAATCGGAGTAACCTATGAAAAGCGAGTCCATGTTTTACAAAATACCTCTATGAGGGCGAATTTTACGTTTGCCGGGAACTCGAAAAGCGGGGGCCCCTGTACAGTGAACCCCAAATTTTGAAATTAAACCGTTTCCCGGAGTAGTTCTAAATTCGAAAAGTCTGAAAATTTGAAGCAATATTTCCCCTAAGAAAAAATGGAAAAACAATAATCCTTCCCGAAACCCAAAAAATTCAAAAAAAAATACATTTAAGAGAAAATTGCAGTTTTACATACACACAACAAATGATAGTCTTTTAATTTTGTAAGTAATTAAAAAAACATTTTTACTTACCTTTATTTAAATTGATGAGGGTCTGGAAAAATAGGGGGAGGGAGAGGGAGGGGGTTATTTTTTAGAAAAAATCCCCCCCATGAGGACTTTTTTGGGATCAAAGCCCCTCTGGGGTTTCTTCCCCTTTTTGTATTTTAATGCCCCAGGACCAGCTTGAGAGCATTGGACCCCGTCCCACAAAAAAACCGTCTACATCCTCTGTTTTCTGTCTCACAAAATAATATCCCCGTCTGTTTCTGTCTCACAAAAAAACTCCATTCTGTTTCGTCCACAAAATAACTGTCCACATTGTCTGTTTCGCTCACAAAGAACTGTCCACAACATTGTTTGTCTCACAAAATAATCCACGTTGTCTTTTTCTGTCTCGCAAAAAAACTCCACAGTCGTTTTTTCGTCTCACAAAAAAACTGTCCACAATCTCTGTTTGTCTACAAAATAATCCACAGTTGCTTTTCGTCTCACAAAAAACTCCACATCATTGTTTCTGTCTCCAAAATAACTGTCCCCATCATTTTTTCTGTCTCACAAAAAAATTCCACGTCGTCTGTTTTTTGTCCACAAAATGCTTCCACAGTCCTGGATTAGCTGTCCACATCCTTTTAATCTGGCAAGCTCAAAAATCCACTCCAAACTCTATTTTTGTATTATTTCCTTCTTCACATCTAGGTTTTCCACTTTTTTACCCAGGGGACCGCAGCAAGTTTCTTGGGGGCCCCGCTCATTTTCACACCCCCCACAAGCACTAAAAACAATTTAAAAAATCGTAAAATTTTTGAATGAGATCGCAGGTTTGTGGGCCCCCAAACATAAACAAATAACTGCTCACAGCGCCTGCGCAGGGAACGTGAACAGAGGGGGCCCGCGGACGGTCCCGTACCCGGGTCCAAAAAAAGGGGCACTTCATAATAGGACACAGTTTGTCCGAAAAAAATGGCTTATTTTTTGAAAAATTCGATAGTGATACTTCGATTTTAGGTTCCCCTGTCAGCAATTTTAAATTATGACCAAAATTTCTATACAGGACAGCTTTTTTAAAATGGCCACCTCATCGGTTGTTTACTTCTTGGGAGCACATCTTTTTATTTCTCTGGAAATTTCCAAAATTTCAAGTGTTTTTTAAAATTTTGCATATTTTATATATACTCGATTATCAAATTTTTGTCCTTTCCTAAAATACTTTTACACTGTGCTGGCATGCAGGTCACAATAAAAACACTAAGATTTTCTCTATTCTTGAGTAAACAAAGACATAAGAAAAATCCCCGTTTCCCCCCCCCCCTCTTTTTCCTCCCCCTGTCTCTTTCCCATCCTTTCCCTCTTGTCCCCCCCCCACATACAACATTTTTATTTCATTTTTAGTATTTTAGTAATCATAAGGCCAGAGTTGCCCACTTTTTTTTTAGAAAGTAAACGAAAACAAGAAAAGTCCTTTTGCGGGGGATATAACAATCATGTAGGAATTGTGTTTTTAAGCAATAATTTTTTTTGATCAGACTTTGTTTATTGAGGCAGGTTTAACAATTATTAATAAATGTAAAACCTCATAATTTAATATAAAAATTTTTTAGTTATTTTCTTTCTGAAGGGAAAAAATAAAAATTTTTTAGTTTTATTTTCCCGTGGGTTGGGTTATAGGGTTTTTAATATTTTGACAAAGTTGAGACTGGGTTTTTTACTATTCTTGACAAAAAATTTACATTCACTGCAGACTTTTTGAAAATTTTTAAACAAACAGTTACTTGCTTTTCAAGTATGGATCACAAAGCTTTTGTATAAAGGATTGTTTAAAAAAAATGTGTAAGTATAATGGTTTTTAAACCTTAATGAAAAAACTTAAAGTTTAAAATCATTTTAAATTTTTATTTAATTGATCAGTGAATGACTTTTTGAAACAAGGGAAATTTTAAAATTTTTTTTCCACATCAAGTTTAAATGAAAAAAAACAAACATTTTCCACAGGTGTTGGTGGTTAATGCAGTCAATGTTGAAGAAGTGGGGAAAAAAGTGCTAGGAAGAATCTCGCCAAAAAGCAGGGGAAAAATTTTCCATGTCCTCAGTGTACTTTCATCGCAAATTTCCGCTCTCATTTTTTAGAGCACGCCTACTCATAATGGGGGAAAAGCCCTTTCACCTGTCCGAAACTCTTTTCAACATGATCCTTCTCATCTAAAGAGCATTTTCGTATTCAACTGGGGAGAAACCGTATTCTTTTCCGCATTTTCCTATCGTCCATAAAATCTAAAGGAAAAGGCATTACTTACTCACAAGTAATTTTCCTTATGCATTACTTATTTGTTTTCATGCAAAAAAGCTTAGAATATTTACCATTTTAAAAACTGATCATAGGCATTTAAAAATTTCCCGTAGTAAAGATCATAAAAAGACTGGAAAAAAAGTTTTTGTTCCTGATCGGCCCCAGTGGGGATTTTTTGTAATTTTTCTTGAAATAATTAACTTAAAACATTGTACAACATTAGCTTTAAAAATTCATAATTGTTTTGATTTTTAAAGCAATACTATAATATTATATATATATAATATATATAATAAAATAATAATAAAAATATAATAAGTATGTATAAATAAATATATAATATATATATTATATATAAATTATATAATATTATATATTATAATTATATTTATATATAAAATATAATATAGGGGTGTATTTATATATAAATATATATATAATATATTATATATAAAATATATATATATATAAAATATATATATATATATATATAAATAAATATATAATTATATATATAATATAATAATAAAAATATATATATATAAAAAAAAAAATAAAATATATATAAAATATTTTATATAAATAATAATTAAAATATATATATAATATAATATATTATTATAAATATTTATTATATATATAATATAAAAATAAAAATATTATATATTTAAAATTTTGTATATATTATATATATTATATTTAATATATTATAATATAATATAAAAAAATAGAGTGTGGTGGTGTGTGTGTGTGTGTGTTGTGTTGTGGTTTTGTTGTTGTTGGTGTGGTTTTTGAATTTTTGTACATCTTTGTGTACTCCCTATTTATAGTTTCAAATAAATGAGTAGAAAAAGGGTTATTGTGGTGTGTACCATTGTTCACCTAATTGGGTTGCAAAAGTTGAGTCAAAACTCCGGGCCCCCCCCCACTGGCACTACTAGTCCCCTCTCTCCCTGCTCCTGTGCTTTCCCCCTACTCTTCTTTAAAATTTTATGGGTATCTGCCCCCCCACCGACTTCCAGAAAATTCCCTTCCTACAATCTTTTATGAAGAAATACTTCCCAACACCCTGTGGCTATTATCTTTAATTCCCCTTGGACCCTTGTTTCTGTTTCCCATCTCTGGAACATCCCTTCTTTGTCCCCTTATTTATTCCTCTCAGTATTTTAATGTCAAATGTGTCCCCCCGCCCCCCCATGCTAAACGGGTTCCCTTAACCTCTCCTCGAGGACATGCCCCCCGCCCTGGACTATTTTTTGTTGCAAACCTTTATACTTACTTAGTTTTTCCCGACAAACTTGCTAGGGTGGGTTCCAAACGGACTGCATACCCAATATGGGGGCCCACAAACCATGCACAGGTCTGGAATGACCCTTAATACATACTGGGAAATTTTTTCTTTGGGGTTTACCCGGGTGTGTATGTGGGGTTTTTTGTGTGTGTGTGTGTGTGGTGTGTGTTGTGTGTGGGTGTTTTGTGTTTGTGTCCTTCGTCGTCGTCGTCTGTGTGTCGTCTGTCGTCTTCGTTTTGTTTCTCCCAAATGGCAACTTAGCTAAAAACAAAAAGGGTCATTTTGCGAAAAAATTTCAGAGCAAAAATTTGTGTGCAATAAATTCACAAAATTCATTTCTGAACATCATATATATATATATTTTTTTTTTTAACAAGTCGGCTGTCCCCCCACTGAGGCAGGGTGGCCCAAAAAGAAAATACTTTCATCATCATTCAACACTTTCACCTCCTCATACATAATTGGTGTTTTTGCAGAGGTGCTCAGAATACAACAGTTTAGAAGCAATACGTATAAAGATACACAACATATTCCTCCAAACTCCCAAATATCCCAAACCCCTCCTTTAAAGTGCAGGCATTGTACTTCCCATTTCCAGACCGAGTCGGGCTAAAAGGAAATAACCGGGTTTCCCTGAATCCCTTCACTATTCCCCCTGCTCACACTCCAACAGCTCGTAAGCCCCAAATAACATTCGTCTCCATGCATTCCTATCTAACATGCTCATGCACACTTCCTGGAAGTCCAAGCCCCTCGCCCACAAAACCCCCTTTACCCCCTCCCTCCACCTTTTCGAGGACGACCCCTACCCCGTTTCCCCTTTCCCCCTACAGATTTATACGCTCTCCATGTCATTCAACTTTGATCCATTCTCTCTAAATGACCAGCCACCTCAACAATCCCTCTCAGCCCTCTGACTAATACTTTTAACTCCACACCTCTCCTAATTTCCACACTCCGAATTCTCTGCATAATATTTACACCACACATTGCCCTTAAACAGGACATCTCCACTGCCTCCAACCACCTCCTTGCTGCAGCATTTACAACCCAAGCTTCACACCCATTATAAGAGTTTTGGTACCACTAATACTTTCATACATTCCCTTCCTTTGCCCCCATAGATAAGCTTTATGTCTCCACATATACCTCAACACACCAGTCACCTTTTTTCCTTCATCAATTCTATGGTTAACCTCATCCCTCATAAACCCATCCACTGACACATCAAACCTCCAAATATCTGAAAACATTCACTTCTTCCATACTTTAATATGATATCCAATTTTTTCTTAAACTAAATCATTTGATACCATCATCACCTTACTCTTATCTATGTTCACTTTCAACTTTCTACCTTTACACACCCTCCCAAACTCGTCCCCTAACCTTTACAACTTTTCTTTAGAATCTCCCGTAAGCACAGTATCATCACAAAAAGTAAAATGTCAACTCCCATTTTGTACTTGATTCCCCATAATTAATCCTACCCCTCTCCCCAACACCCTAGCAATTATCTCCTTCACAACCCCATCTATTAAATATATTAAACAACCATGGTGAGTTACATATCCCTGTAAGACCCTACTTTTAAATGGGAAGTATTTTCCCCCTCTCCTACACACCCCCGACCTGAGCCTCACTATCCTCATAAAAACTCTTTACAGCATTTAGTAACTTACTACCTATTCCATACACTTGCAACATCTGCCACATTGCTTCCCTATCCACTCTATCATATGCCTTTTCTGAATCCATAAATGCAATGAAAAACTTCCCTACCTTATCTAAATACGTTCACATATATGCTTCACTGTAAACATTGATCTACACATCCCCTACCCACTCTAAAAAACCCCCTTGCTCATCTGCAATCCTAATTCTCTCAATAATAACCCTACCGTACACTGTTCCTGGTTTTATATTTTATTAACACCCTCTGCCGATTCCCACCAAGGCGGGTGGCCCAAAAAAAACAAA
>NW_026503347.1:0-11812 GCF_026875155.1 Cherax quadricarinatus
GTTGGGGGTCATTCTGCACGATCTAAACCACTTTCGTATAAGTTATAGTTCCCTTACATCAGAAAATTAGTAATAATCACTTCCGAATTATCAACAGACAAATCAATATTTCTAGAAGGTATCTGAATAATGGTGTAAAAACATTCTTGATCCAAGGAAACGGAGCAACATTTACACAAATGACTCATAAAGCAAACAGATATTTTAATGAACATAGATAGTTTCAGGTTAATTTTAAAGATAACTTCAAGATGAATTTGATTGTATTTGTTGTATTTTATTACCATTTAACAATAACTATAAAAAATATTATTTTAGGCCTTATCTAGTGATCAATGGTTATAATTTAACTAATGATAAATACAGCCAAATACAGTTATTTATTAATTTTGATCTTCTCATATTTTTTTTTATCATAATTAAGCACATAAGTGTGCAGTTAGTAAATAATAATTTTAATGTTTATTCGTTATTCATTTATGTTTAATGCTAAATTATTTGATGAGAGTCAATATTAGAAGCTCTATCCTCCGTCATCTAATTCCAACTACATCTCTGACCAGTCAGACCAAAAAATGAAAATGAAAATTTCTACATAAAAAATACATAACAAGTGTTTAGTAAATATTACATCAAACTTAATGTAAGTGAAATATAATATGTGAGCTTCTTGTTCAGTACTGTTATAAATGTAAAGATTGACTTTTTCCAACCTTTACTTAAGTCTAATTAGATGCTGCTTAGCTGTGACCCCGGGGTTGTGAGGTCAACCGGATGGTCAGTATATCAGTATCATCATCAGTGTCATCATCAGTATCATCGTCAGTATCATCATCAGTGTCATCATCAGTATCATCGTCAGTATCATCGTCATTGTCATCATCAGTATCATCGTCAGTATCATCATAAGTGTCATCAATTTGTTTCTCTTACATTGCAGTATGAGTCGCTTCACAGTAGCTGCCGCTCTTGTAGTAATTGTTTGCTTCCTGCAACTATCAGAAGCCAACCCTCAACATGGCTTCCCTGGCAGCAGATACCCGGGTAGTGGTGGCTTTATTGGAAGACTTCCAGGAGGTGGAAGCATCGGGGGTAGATTTCCTGGCAGTGGAGGCATCATTGGTGGGGGCAGATTTCCAGGTGGTGGACATCATGGACATCATGGACATCGCGGATAAACCCAGAGGAGACGTTGGTAGTCAAGGTGGTAATGAAGTCGGTGGCTTTAAAGGATGGTATTGCGCTTCAAGAAACTATGCTAACACAGGACCTTTACTGAGTTTGGCAGGAGAGACATTCAGTCGAGGATTCTTCACATTGGAGAATTTCCCCGGCTTAGTGTTCAGTAACAACCAACTGTTCACCAGCATTCCTGGAGCTGTAGTAGGTAACAAGAGGAGCACTGCTGCTGGTGTTCTTCCCACCGCAAATTCAGCTCAAATGACCAAGAATGAGCCACGACCCCCACCCACCTTAGCTACATAAGGGCTTTTGACAAATTTGCTTTTCAATAGATATAAGCAAAACAACAGTTTGAAAGAGAAAATGCAACAGCCCTACAGGTCTACGAGAGCTTGAAATACGTCTGCTGGTGAACGTTGTTTTAATAATTAGCTTTTCCTCATACAAATTGTTCTTTAACAAGATTCTCTAACGCAGTCAGTGTGAACTCAAGCTTGAACCTTCAGATTAGACTTTTTTATGTTTCATGAATTTACATCAGCTTTTGCATTTTTTTGGTGATATACTGAATTTACAACAATAAATATTTATTTTCAATATATCATTTTTTAATGTACCTTCGTGTAGGCCGTGCCGCCAGCAGTGCAATATACAATTTGATTAAACCTTACAGAAATTTTGATCTCATATCGCCCATTTGCAAATGGTTAAGCATGAAAAAATTATAAGAACTTATAACCAAGTTCGAGAAATGTTTGGGGGACTTTTAATGATTCTAGAGAAAAGCGAGAAAGTGTGATACGAATTAATTTATTAAAAGGATAAACTCCGTTTAGAGTAACGAGCGTAGGTAACCATAGCAACAACAGGAAATCAACTTCAATCAAAATATTAACATAAACAAAGATTTCTTTTCGTAACTTACTGATTATTTTTTTTGTCTAGATACATTTAGATACATTTTCCTGATTTTCCTGGTTTTTCTATGTTTTTGTCTTCGCTGACAGACCAGAACCTGCTTTAAGGGACGATATTTACAATAGTTAGGACCTTAAGGTTGCTAAGGTAATTAGATAATATTATTTACTGATTTGATTCAGGTGGTTGCCTTGATGCTGGTCTGGGGCTCTGGGTCCAAGATATAGGAGCTGCGCTCTTATACCTCGGATCAAACTGGATTACCTTTCCCTTCGACATGACAAATAGTTAACAAATGACAAGTTGTTACGCCCCTTCTTTATTTAACCCCAAACTGGACGATACATTTACATGTGTTGATTTGGCTTTTTCACTTAATATTATAGTAAGGAGTATCTTCATTAATAGCTAAAATGAATATACTCGGCTTTATAATATTATCTGGCCATATATCAATTAGCTTTGTAAATAGGTAGGATGTTTCAGTGTTCTACACTACTGATGCGGCAAGGTTAAGCACCAGGGGACAATTTGAGTTACTCAACCTCCGCTCAGTACAAATTGAGGTCTGGTGGTAAAAGCTCTACCTAGGGCAGTTCACATCTTCCTCTAGTCGAGGAGCGATCCGGTGGAGAGCTTGGCTTTAAGCTTTGCTAGAATTCACAAAGAGTACCCATGAATTTTAGAAGACCTTTGGTCGGGTATATCTTGGTCTGAGAAGGCGGTTAAGAAACTCCTAAAAGTTTCGGGAACAGTGAATGGGTCTAAGTGTTAAGCTGTTTTAAACTCTGATCGAGAAGGGGAATATTGTGGAAAGCTCCCTGAGAAAAAACTCGATTACTTGTGTTAGTGTTGCTTTTAAGCTTATAAACGCCCGTATATATACGTATATCTTTTGACTCATTGTGATCTAGTGTAGAAAATCTATATGGCTGGTGCCTTTTGTAAATATTTAACGAGTTACCTTGATTAAGTGCTAATACTAATGATAATTATTTCTACTGATAATTGTTACTGTTCGAGAAGTCTCGTTTTAAAGTTCGAATTATTTAAGGAATAATGGAAACATTAACTGATTATTAATGAAGTTAATGAAACCAGCAGAAACCAGGGGTGGGTTGATAGCCAGGGGTGTGTTGGTAGCCAGAGGTAGGATGGTAGACAAGGGTGGGCTGGTGGCCAAGGGTGGGATGGTATCCAGGGGTGGGCTGGCAGCCAGGGGTAGGCTGGTAGCCAGGGGTGGGCTGGTAGCCATGGGTGTGCTGGTGGCCTGGCATGGGCTGGTAGCTAGGAGTGGGCTTGTAACCAGGGGTGGGATGGTAGCCAGGGGTCGACTGATAGCAAGGGGTCAACTGATAGCCCGGGGTGAGCTGATAGCCATGGGTGGGCTGGTAGCCATGGGTGGACTGGTAGCCATGGAAGGATGGTAGCCAGAGATGGGCTGGTAGCCTGGGATGGGCTGGTAGCCAGGGGTGAGTTGGTAGCCAGGGATAAGCTGATGGTCAGGGGTGAGCTGGTAGCCAGGGGTGGGCTGGTACACTACACAAATAAACCCGTACATAGAAGAGAGGAGTGGGTTGATATCTAGGGGTGGACTGATAGTCAGGGGTGGCTGATAGGCATTGGTGGTCTGGTGGATAGGCTTCAAACCCCATTAATTGACCTTGTGTGTGTCTTATTTACATACTGTCGGTATACTCTTCCAAAGTACCGTCCCCAGTCCAGTTCTCACCGTCTTGCTCTCCTAAGACTGATAAGATTGGATTAGATTTAGAGAGACATAGTTTTAGGTGTTTCTCGTTTATCCTACGGCAGTAAGTAGCATTAAGTCAGCAACTCACACGTCGTAGCTATGGGAAGTATGAACATCAGCGTTGCTGTATTTACAACTAAGCAGTTGTTAAGGAGCACTATGAAGGAGCAGTGTGATGGAGCACTGTAAAGGAATACTGTGAAGGACCACTGTAAAAGAGCACTGTAATGTTCACTGTGAAGTAGCACTGTAAAGGAGTACTATAAAGGAGCACTGTGAAGGAGCACTGTCAGGACTCGAAAAGAAGGTAAATATCTTATTCTAGACCCATTTTGAAAGTTTTTCATGAACTATCTATGCCATTACCTTGACGCCAAACTGGGTTTTACAGTCACTTCCAGTCACTCGGAAAAATATCTTTTTCCTAACCCAGGGACGAACAAGATCAACACATTGAGGAAAAATTTCTCCATTAACAGCAATAAAAGGCGAATTATCTCTAAACTTATTGTCTTATATGATATGTAAATTAATTTTTCTCTTCTCAGAGTAACAAAATTAAATTTGATTGGCATCATGTAATAAAATTACCGTCCGTGTTGCTTCTATCGTTAGCTATGAATGTCACTACACTGAGATGATTGTTTTAATGAATTAGTTAAATAAAAACATAATAACATCATAATTTCTCGATCTTCAGCAAAATCGCGAAAATTTCCCAAACATTTTGTTGTCAATTTAATGATTGTACACTGTACCAGTAGTGCAGTTGACAAGTAGGTACATCAAAAGACATATTGAAAACAAATATTTATTTGTATGTATTCAACTCATCCAATTATACAGAGATATACAGAGATAATTTAAAGTGGAGGTTCAATCTTCTGAAGAGAAAGCTGTTGGAAACAAGGCACAAACTTACCTTGGTAGAGCTGTTGTATTTCCATGATTTGCCCGATTGTTTCTGTCCATTTGTAAAGTACATTTGCCTCTGTGCTCCAGAGTCGGAGGACTTGTAAGGTTTGATGGCTTACTCGTGGCTTATACATGAACTGATTTTGCGCTGGAAAGAGCTCATCATCATCATCATCTCAATCATCATACATCATCATTACATCATCATCTGCAGCAGCAGTGCTAGATCTTATTACCCTCTGCAGCACCCAGGACTGCTGGTGAACAGTTCGTTGTTGATCACACCAAGTCGGGAAGCTCTCTGACGTGAAACATTCTCGACTGAATGTCTGCTCTAACAAACTCAGTAAAGGTCCTGAGTTGGCAAGTTTCATGAAGCGCAATACCAACCTATAAAGCCAACCGACTTCATTACCACCTTGACTAAACAACTTCTCCACTGTGTTTCTCCGCGATGTCCCATGATGGTCCAAGGGTCCACCCCTGGAAATCTGTCCCACATCCAATGATGCCTCCATGCCAGAAATCTACCCCCGATGCTTCCCCCTCCTGGCAGTCCTTCCAATCAGCCACCACTACCCGGGTATCTGCTGCCAGGGAAGCCATGTTGAGGGTTGGCTTCTGATAGTTGCAGGAAGCAAACAATTACTACAAGAGCGGCAGCGATTGTGATGCGACTCATACTGCAATGTAAGAGAAACAAATTGATGAGACTGATGATGATACTGATGATGATACTGATGATGACAATGATGATGATACTGCCAGAGTTACTGATGATGACAATGATGATACCGACGTACTGACCATCCGGTAGGCCTCACAACCCCGGGATCACAGCTAAGCATCATCTAATTAAACTGAAGTAAGGTTGGAAAAAGTCAATCTTTACATTTATAACATAATACTGAAAAAAAAAACATATACACATTATATTTAACTTGTAGTAAGGTTGATGAAATATTTACTAAATTATCTGTTTGCTTGATAAGTTTTGTGTATTGCTTTTCTTTATTAATGGTAAAACCATTTGCATTATAAAGGATAAAGGACATTTTATGTCCCTTTAAGGGCAATATATGTTCTTGTTTGATTTAATTAGTATTATTATTATTATTATTATTATGATTATAATTATTATTATTATTATTATTAAATATTAATATTTCTGAGGAAGCATCTGTTCTGTATGAATTAAACAGTTTCCCTGTTTAAAGTGTAATCATGTTTGACCTGAGTTAAGGTCAGGTGTCTCCACTAACCGTCACTGGAACAATACAACAAACTTCTCGCACATAGGAGAGAAGAGAACTTATGACGAACTATTTTCCTCGGACATAAGCTTCTCTCTTCTATGTGCGGGTATGTGAAAGGTCGCATCCGTTACCTCGGATCAATAATTATTAAAACCATTTATTCAGATATATTCTAGAGATGTTTTATGTTTATTGATAAATCAGTGTGTTGTTACCACATGTCCATATGTTAGTGGAACTATAACTTATACATTGTCAAACTGGAATGACGCACTGGAATGAATTAAGAAAATAAACGCTAACGTTTTGATTATATGTTTACAATTGTTCACTCACAATGTTCACAAAGAGCGAACAAATAAAACAAGTTAGGAAATATAAGTGTACTCAATTTTTGCGTTCATTTTCCTATGAATTACATTACGTCAATATCTGAACGTGCTAAGTACTTCAGGCTGAATGTTAGTTACTCTATTTTAGTTAAAAATCCAATAAACAAAATTTAAAATACGGCAAAATAAAAGACTGGGCAGCGGGTAAGACGCAGCATGGTTAAGATAGCTGGAAATAGGACGCTGGTTATCCATTGTTAATGAACATCAAGAGAATGTGGAGTGGCTCCATACCTTCGATGTTGGCACTGTTGGCTGGATAGAATGACCTCAAGACTGAGGCAGCAACACCACCTGCCTGTGTATATATAGGTTAGTGACCCGGAACCACCCAGTCCTTAAACCAGGTTTTGCCAGACCAGTGCTACACCAAAAACTCACATCAATTTCTTTTAGTATTCCAAATTCTTTGTGTGATGACTTGCTGAAATTCATGAAATAAAGTTCATAAATATACATCTCGGTAGAAAACATTTAGCTACATTATACAATCAAATAAATAACTCGGCAAAGGTGAAAGGAATATAACCTCACGACCTTTCCGTAAAAACATTACAAGAAAAATACGTATGTAGCCAAACACTATACCTACCTGCCTAAAATTTAGAAACTGTCACATGTGCCATGGGCGGGAGGAAAGTTGTGATGTGCCCAGCACATCACCTTCTATAATCCTCACAAATTGGCTCAGAAAAAGAATGCCTGAAAACGCGCATTGTATGATGGGCAAAAGCGCAGGCAGTTCAGTGACTAAGAAACTGGTAAAAAATGGAGGAAAATCTCTTGTTTTTGATATATCACCTAAGAATAAATACAATTAACAATCAAGAGAGAAAAAGAGAGAATAAGACGGTTGTAATCAAGTTCCTTGTGTTAATACTGTAAAACATCACTTTACGCTCCACCCACAGTTCAAGGCAAGGAGGACATTAATCTGAAAAATATAGAGAACTTTCGCATACTTCCTTTCCTGCGCATAGAGTGTACAAGATCACCTAACATACCGTTATGTTACTCTCTGGAGCGAAGTAGAAACGTACTCTGATACAATCTACTCGAAAAATACTGAAGGACCAAATCTAACACTAATCTTAACAACTTGCAGGAGTAAGAGATAAGAGGAAATTACAAAATAAATTTCACTGAAGAGGAGAGGTTTTGCCACAGGAACAATAAGACAAGACTCAAACATATCTCTTGACCATGGCTGTTTAACCCTTGATACAAGCCCGATATCAAAAACAATTGCCGGAAAAAGTGTAGACATTTTTCAAGAGGAAACATGATCACAACCTCCGCCAAGTGCTCAGACTAGGCCGAGATGGCTGCGTGAGCCAGAGGTCCATGATAATAACAGACTGGTTGATACAACCCCATAAGAAGGAAGCTTGACGACAATGTCGGCTGACAGAGTAAAATCTTTTACAAGTGTGTGTGTGCCGTGTGTGTGTGGGGGGGGGGGTGTGTGTATACATGAATAAAATATATATATATATATATATATATATATAATATATATATATAAATATTATATATATATATATTATATATGTGTGAGTATATAATATATATATATATATAATAAATAATATTTGTGTGTGTGTGTGTGTGTGTACTCCGCCTATTTGTCGTTGCAGGGTCGATTCAAAAGCTCCCCCTTGCCCCCCACCTCTTCACTGATCGCTACTAAGACCTCTCACTCCCTGCTCCATGAGCTTTTTCAAACCTCGTCTTAAAAAAACTAGGGATGGTTTCCCGCCTCCACAACTTCGCCACTTTAAAGACTATTTCCACATCCTACAATCTTGTGATCAAAGAACAAAATTCATCCTAACATCCCCTTGACCTCAATCTGAGTCCTTCAACCTCCTATTGTGACCCCTTGTTTCTGAGTCCCATCTAGCTTAACATCCTGCCTCTATCCCGCCTTGTATATTTCTCGAAAGTATTATTGTGTCGTTTATCGTGTGTGTGTGTGTGTGTGTGTATGTGTGTGTGTGTGTGTGTGTGTGTGTGGTGTGTGGTGTGTGTGTGTGTTTGTGTGTGTGTGTGTGGTGTGAGTGTGTGTGTGTTAGTGACCTCCCCCAGGTAGAGGGTGAAGTAACCTAGGTAAGTCAAAGATTAACTGTGTAACACGTATGATCACTTAAAATTTCCCTTTCAACTATTTTCTTTTTGCTTTGTATTATTGAGAGTATGATATAAAACTAAAACAATGTTTGGCCAATGTTTATGAACGTAATTCCATTACCATTTAGCAAGTCATCGTCTAAGGTGTTGGAAACCAAATTATTGAGAAGTTTTTGAGTGTAAGTAGTGTCTGGCAACAGTTTAGGACAGGTGGTGTCCAGGTCACTACCTATATATACCTCACAGATGGTGGTTGCTGCCTCAGTCTTGGGTCATCCTACTCCCGCAAAAGCCATCCTGCCAACATCGTCAGGTACGCACCATCGCAAACTTTCCCTTTTATTGTTCCTCAACAAGGGATAAACAGCGTGCTGTATCCAACCTGTCTTACCCCATTTCATTCTAAACAACCGCTGCCAACGTATTACTTTCACGTAGAGAATTTCTTTTATATTATTTTGAAGTATTCGTATATAACTTATTTAACATTTTTTTAAAGTAACATACAAAAAATTAATAATATTCAAAACTGTAGGTGGAATAACACGTTCCGATACTAACGTTCCTGTCATTCGAAGGAAATGAAAGATTGTAACGATTACTTTATTATGGAAAAATGAGAAGTTTAAGGTAACAGTCCCCTCAGTTTGGATGTTATGTATTTCTCTATCTTCTGCTATATTGTTCCCTTCTTGGTGGAACACAGAGCTAATGAACAATTGAAGCATTCACCAGACTTCAACGTTTCATTTTCTTACGCAATTGCAGTGCGTCAGTTTCTGCACGATCTTAAACCACTTTCGTATAAGTAATAGTTCCCTTACATCAGAAAATTGGGTAATAATCACTTCCGAATTATCAACAGACCAATCACCATCTCTAGAATGAATCTGAATAATGGTGGAAAAAATCTGATCCAAGGAACGGTACGACCTTTACCACAAATAACTCATAAAGCAAACAGATATTTCAATGACAAGATAGTTTTTTCAGGTTAATTTTAAAGTTAACTTCCAAGAATGAAATTTGATTGTATTTGTTTGGTAAAGTATATATTACCAATAACAATGAGACTACAATAAACATTATTAATTTAGGCCTAAACAAGTGATCAATGGTTTATTATTTTTAACTAATTATACTATCAGTAACCGAAATACAGTTATATATTATAAATGAACTTCTCATATTTTAATTAAGCATATAAGTGTGTAAATAGTACATATAATTTTATGTTAATCGTAATTTATTTTATGATAAATAACTAAACTAGTTGATGAAGTCAACATTAGAGGCTCTATCATCCTCCGTCCCTTCTAATAACAACTACTCTCTCAACATCAGACAAAAGAAAAGAAAAATTTTTCACTTAAATAATTATATAACAAATGTTCAGTAAATATCTCATCAACCTATAATAAGGTTAAATCTATCAATGAGAATTTCTTGTTTCATTATTATGTTAAAAATGTAAAGACGGACATTTTCCAACCTTACTTCCCATTTAATTAGATGATGCTTGTTTTATAGCTTGTGAACCCCCGGGTTTGAGGCCAACCGGATGGTCAGTATATCACTATCATCACTCAGTGTCGTCATCAGTAACATCGTCAGTATCATCCATCGTGTCATCAATCAGATCATCGTCAGTATCATCGTCATTGTCATCATCAGTATCATCATCAGTGACATCAATTTGTTTCTCTACATTGCCAGTAATGAGTCGCATCACAATAGCTCCGCCTTGCAGTAATTGTTTGCTTCCTGCAACTATCAGAACCACCCTCAACATGGCTTCCCTGCAGCAGATACCCGGGTAGTTGGTGGCTTTATTTTGGAAGATTACCAGTAGGTGGAGGCACGGGGTAAGATTTCCGGCAGTGGAGGCATCATTGGTGGGGCAGATTTCCAGGTGGTGGACACCAATGGACATCATGTCCTCATGACATCGCGGATAAACCCAAAGGAGCGTCGTAGTTCAAGGTGGTACGAAAGTCGGGTGGCTTTAAAGAGGTATTTGTCGCTTCAAGAACTAGTGCGCAACTCATGATCTTTACTGGTTTGGCAGAACTGGACATTCAGTCGAGGTTTCTTCTTCGCAGCGAGACACTTCCACTGACTTGGTCCTGATCAACAACCAACTGTTCACCAGCAATCCTGGTGCTGTAGCAGGTAACAAGAGCAGCACTGCTGCTGGTGTTCTTCCCAGCACAAATTCAGCTCAACTGACCAAGAATGAGCCACGACCCCCACCCAACTTAGCTACATAAGGGCGTTTGACAAATTTGCTTTTTAATAGACATAAGCAAAACAACAGTTTGAAAGAGAAAATGCAACAGCCCTAGAGGTCTACGAGAGCTTGAAGCTTAAGATTAACTTTTTTTTTATGTTTCATGAGTTTACATCAGCTTTTGCATTTTTTTGGTGATATACTGAATTTACAACAATAAATATTTATTTTCAATATATCATTTTTTTTAATGTACCTTCGTGTAAGCTGTGCCGCCAGCAGTGCAATATACAATTATCAATCTTACAGAAATTTTGATCTTATTTCGCCCATTTGCAAATGGTTAAGCATTAATAAATTATAAGAACTTATAACCAAGTTCGAGAAATGTTTGGGGGATTTTTAATGATTCTAGAGAAAAGCGAGAAAGTGTGATACGAATTAATTTGGTTAAAATGATAAACTCCGTTTAGAGTAACGAGCGTAGGTAACCATAGCAACAACAGGAAATCAACTTTATTGTGTGATATCAGTAAAGCTTTAATATTATTTTCACTTCGAGAGAGTGTCACTGATATATTTTTCTTTTTATATGAGACAAGTAATGCGAAGAGACTTTTCCTATTGTTGTTTTGTTAGACATGTTAGGAATGTGTGTGTGTGTGTGAGTATGTGTGTGTGTGTGTGTGTGTGTGTGTGTGTGTGTGTCTTAGTCACTTGATAGATGTATTTTTTTTCTTGAGTCTTCAATCAAAATATTAACATAAACGTAGATTTCTTATCGTAACTTACTGATTATTTTTTTTGTCTAGATACATTTAGATACATTTTCCTGATTTTCCTGGTTTTTCTATGTTTTAGTCTTCGCTGACAGACCAGAACCTCCTTTAAGGGACGATATTTACCATAGTTAGGACCTTAAGGTTGCTAAGGTAATATGATAATATTATTTACTGCTTTGATAAGATGTGTAAGAGAGAACGTATATATATATATAAAATATAAAATATAAAAATATATATATATATAAATATAT
>NW_026503348.1:0-12672 GCF_026875155.1 Cherax quadricarinatus
GACACAGTACAGTCTAACAAGACACACTACAGTCTTACAAGACACACTACAGTCTTACAAGACACACTACAGTCTTACAAGACACACTACAGTCTTACAAGACGCACTACAGTCTTACTAGACACACTACTGTCTTGCAAGACACACTACAGTCTTACAAGACACACTACAGTCTTACAAGGCACACTACAGCCTTAGAAGACACACTACAGTCTTACAAGACACACTATAGCCTTACAAGACACACTACAGTCTTACAAGACACACTGTAGTCTTACAAGACACACTACAGTCTTACAAGACACACTAAAGTCTTACAAGACACACTTCAGTCTTACAAGACACACTAGAGCCTTACAAGATGCACTATAGTCTTAATAGACACACTACAGTCTTACAAGACATACTACAGTCTTACAAGACACACTACAGTCTTACAAGACACACTACAGTCTTACAAGACATACTACAGTCTTACAAGACACACTACAGTCTTACAAGACACACTACAGTCTTACAAGACACGCTGTAGTCTTACAAGACACAATACAGTCTTACAAGACACTCTACAGTCTTACAAGACACACTCTAGTCTTACAAGACACACTGCAGTCTTGCAAGACACACTACAGTCTTGCAAGACACACTACAGACTTAATAAACACACTACAGTCTTACAAGACACACTACAGTCTTACAAGACACACTACAGTCTTACAAGACACACTACAGTCTTACAAGACACACTATAGTCAACAAGACACACTACAGTCTTACAAGACACACTACAGTCTTGCAAGACAAACTACAGTCTTACAAGACACACTACGGTCTTACAAGACACACTGTAGTCTTACAAGACACACTACAGTCTTACAAGACACACTACAGTCTTACAAGACACACTGTAGTCTTACAAGACACACTTTAGTCTTGCAAGACACACTACAGTCTTACAAGACACACTACAGTCTTACAAGATACACTGTAGTCTTACAAGACACACTACAGTCTTACAAGACGCACTACAGTCTTACAAGACACACTATAGTCTTACAAGAACGAAACAAACTACAGTTTACAAGCTCACTGCAGTCTTACAGACAAAACTACAGTCTTACAAGACACACTACAGTCTTACAAGACACACTACAGTCTTACAAGACACACTACAGTCTTGCAAGACACACTACAGTCTTGCAAGACACACTACAGTCTTACAAGACACACTGCAGTCTCACAAGAGACAATACAGTTTACAGAACACTAAAGCATTACAAAGACACACTATATTCTTACAAGACTCACTTACATTTACAAGATTACTACAGTCTTACAAGACCCACACTACAGTCTACAAGGCACACTACGAGCCGCTTACAAAGACACCACTTACCGTCTTACAAGACACATACATTCTCACAAGACACACTGTAGTTTTACAAGCCACACTTATAGTTTACAAGAACACACTACAGTCTAACAAGACACACTACAAGTCTTACAGACACACTACAGTCTTACAAGACACACTACATTCTTACAAGGCTCCACTGCAGTCTTACAAGGACACACTACAGTCTAACAAGACACTGTATGTCTTGCAAGACACACTCACAGTCTTGCAATGACACACTACAGACTTAATAGAACACAACTACAGTCTTACAAGACACAATACAGTCTAAACGAGACACACTACAGTTTACAATACACACTACAGTCTTACAAGACACACTACATTCTTACAAGGGCTCACTGCCAGTCTTACAAGACAACTACGTCTTACGAGACACACTACAGTCTTGCAAGACACACTACAGTCTTGCAAGACCACTTACAGTCTTACAAGACACACTACAGTCTTGCAAGACACAGCTACAGTCTTGCAAGGACATAATACGTCTTTACAAGACACACTTCAGTCTTTACAAGAGGACAATACAGTCTTACAAGGGACACAATAAAGGCCTTACAAGACACACTCTATTCTTACAAGGCTCATACAGTCTTACAAAGATAAACAGTCTTACCAGACACACTACAGTCTTACAAGGCCACACTACAGATCTTACAAGACAAACTACAGTCTTACAAGACACCAACTACATTCTCACAAGACAAACTGTAGTCTTACAAGCACACTATAGTCTACAAGACACACTACAGTCTTACAATGGACCACTACAGTCTTACAAGACACACTAAGTCTTACAAGACAACTACAGTCTTACAGGACACACTACAGTTCTTAAAAGAACACTACAAGTCTTACAAAGACACATTGTAGTCTTACAACACACACACAGTCTTACAAGACACACTACATGTCTCACAAAAACACACTACAGTCTTACAAGACACACTCAGCCTTACGCCCCCCCACCCCCCGTATCTTACAAGAACACACTATAGATCTTACCAAGACAATCTACGTCTTACAAGACACACTACTGCCCCTTACAAGACCAATAAGTCTTAAAGTCCATACTATAGTGTACAAGACCAAACTACAGTCTTACAAGACACCACTAGCATCTTTCAAGACTCAAAACTACCCGTCTTAAAGGACAAACTCTACAGTCTTACATGACGCACCACTATAGTCTACTAGACACACTACAGTCTTACAGACACAGTACAGTCTTACAAGACATCACTACCAGTCTTGCACAGATCATACAGTCTTACAAAGACCACGCTGCAGTCTTACAAGACACACTTCAGTCTTACAAGACACACTACAGTCTTACAAGACACACTACAGTCTTACAAGACACACTACAGTCTTACAAGACACACTCCAGTCTTACAAGACACACTATAGTCTTACAAGACACACTACAGTCTTCTTACAAGACACCACTACAGTCTTACAAGGACACATACAGTCTTACAAGCCACACTCGTCTTACAAGGCTCGCTACCAGTCTTACAAGACATACTATAGTCTAACCAAGGACACCACAACAGTCTTACAAGACACACTAGCAGTCTTACAGGACACACTACAGTTTACAAGACAAAACTAGGCCACTTACAAGACAACACTACAGTTCTTACAAGACTACTATAGTCTTACAAGACACACTACAGTCTTTACTAGGCACATACAGTCTTACAAGACCACCACTACTAGAATTACAAGGATTACACTACAGTCTTACAAGACACATTCAGTCTTACAAGACCCACACTACAGATCTTACAAGACACGTACAGTCTTACAAAGACACACTACAGTCTTAAAAGACACACTACCGTCTTAGAAGAGACACTAGCCACTTACAATACGCACTACAGTCCTTTTACAAGATACACTCCAGTTTACAAGGACAACACTATTAGTTTACTAGGCCACACTACAGTCTTACAAGACACACTACGTCTTTACAAGACACACTCGTCTTAAAGACACAGAACAGTCTTAAAGACACAACTACCGTCTTACAAGACACCCTATAGTCTTACAAAGACACACTTCAAGTCTTACAAGACCACCACTACAGTCTTACGGACAAAAAACTGCAGTCTTACAAGACACACTACAGATTAAGACACAGTACAGTCTTACAAGAACCAATACAGTGTTACAAGACACACTTAGTCTTACAAAGACACTCCTACAGTCTTACAGACACACTACAGGTCTTAGGAGACCAACTGCAGTCTTACAAGACCACACTTACAGTCTTACCAAGACACACTACCTGTTTACAAGACACACTGTAGTCTTACAAAAACACACTACAGGTTTTACAAGAAACACTATAGTTCTTTACAAGACACACTACAGTCTTACAAGGAACACTACAGTCTTACAAAAGACACACTACAGTCTTACAAGGGCCTCACTGCAGTTCTTACAAGACACAACTACAGTTTACAAGACACACTGTCCCAGTCGTGCAAGACACACTACAGTCTTGCAAGACACACTACAGACTTAATAGACACATTACAGTCTTACAAGACACACTACAGTCTAACGAGACACACTACAGTCTTACAAGACACACTTCAGTCTTACAAAACACACTACATTCTTACAAGGCTCACTGCAGTCTTACAAGACACACTACAGTCTTACAAGACACACTACAGTCTTGCAAGACACACTACAGTCTTGCAAGACACACTACAGTCTTTCAAGACACACTACAGACTTACAAGGCACACTACAGTCTTACGAGACACACTATAGTCTTACAAGACACACTAGAGTCTTACAAGACACACTAGAGTCTTACAAATCACACTATAGTCTTACAAGGAACACTACAGTCTTACAAGACACACTGTAGTCTTTCAAGACACAGTACAGTCTTACAAGACACACTACAGTCTACAAGACACACTACAGTTTACAAGACACCCACTACAGTCTTACAAGACACACTAAAGCCCTACAAGACACACATAGTCTTACAAAGACTCACTACAGTCTTACAAGTTTACTCTTCAGTCTTACAACAGACAACTACCAGTCTTACAAGGCACACTCCAGTCTTACAGACACACAAAACAGTCTTACAAGATACACTACATTCTACAAGACCACACTGTTGTCTTACAAAGCCACACTAGCGTCTACAAGGAATCACTACAGACTTACTAGACAACTTCAGTCTGACAAGACACACTACAGTCTTACAAGGACACACTACAGTCTTACAGACACACTACGATCTTACAAGACACACTACCAGTTTTACAAGGACACACTACAGTCTTCAAGACACACTTTAGTCTACAACACACACTACAGTCTTACAAGACACACTGTAGACTTACAAGCACACTACTGTCTTACAATACCAACACTATTAGTCTTACAAGACCCACTACATTCTTACAAGGGACCACACTACAGTCTTGCAAGACCACACTAGAGCCTTACAAGATGCACTATAGTCTTAATAGACACCACTAAGTTCTTACAGACATACTACAGTCTTACAAGACAACTACAGTCTTACAAGAACATATACAGTCTTACCAAGACACACTACAGTCTTACTAGACATACTACAGTCTTACAAGAACACACATACAGTCTTTACAAGACACCCTTCAGTCTTACAAGCACACGTAGTCTTACAAGACACACTACAGTCTTACAAGACACTCTACAGTCTTACAAGACACACTCTAGTCTTACAAGACACACTGTAGTCTTGCAAGACACACTACAGTCTTGCAAGACACACTACAGACTTAATAAAACACCTACAGTCTTGCAATGGACACACTACAGTCTTACAAGACACACTACAGTCTTACAAGACACACTACAGTCTTACAAGACACACTATAGTCAACAAGACACACTACAGTCTTACAAGACACACTACGGTCTTACAAGACACACTACAGTCTTACAAGACACACTGTAGTCTTACAAGACACAATTTAGTCTTGCAAGACACACTACAGTCTTACAAGACACACTACAGACTTAAAAGACACACTACAGTCTTACAAGACACACTACAGTCTTACAAGACACACTGCAGTCTTGCAAGACACCCTAGAGTCTTACAAGACACACTGGAGACTTACAAGGCACACTACTGTCTTGCAATACACACTACAGTCTTACAAGACACACTACAGTCTTTAAAAGACACACTACAGTCTTACCAAGAACACATACAGTCTTTCAAGATAATACTATAGTCTTACAAGACACCGACTGTCTTACAAGACACACTTCAGGTCTTACAGACACCACTACAGTCTTTCAAGACACACTACAGTCTTACAAGACACACTACAGTCTTACAAGACACACTATAGTCTTACAAGACACACAACAGTCTTACAAGACACACTACGGTCTTACAAGACACACTACAGTCTTACAATACACACTACAGTCTTAGAAGACACACTACAGTCTTACAAGACACACTATAGTCTTACAAGACACAATACAGTCTTACATAACACACTGTAGTCTTACAAGGCACCCTACAGTCTTACAAAACACACTGGAGTCTTACAAGGCACACTACTCTCTTGCAATACACACTACAGTCTTACAAATCACACTAAAGTCTTACAAGACACAGTAAAGTCTTACAAGACACACTACAGTCTTACAAGACACACTATAGTCTTACAAGACATACTACAGCCTTACAAGACACACTACAGTCTTACAAGACACACTGTAGTCTTACAAAACACACTACAGTCTTAAAAGACACACAACAGTCTTACAAGACACACTTCAGTCTTACAAGACACATTGCAGCCTTACAAGACATACTACAGTCTTAGTAGACACACTACAGTCTTACAAGACACACTAGAGTCTTACAAGACACACTACAGTCTTACAAGACACACATTGTAGTCTTACAAGACACACTACAGTCTTACAAGACACTCTACAGTCTTACAAGACACACTCTAGTCTTACAAGACACACTGTAGTCTAGCAAGACACACTACAGTCTTGCAAGACACACTACAGACTTAATAGACACACTACAGTCTTACAAGACACACTACAGTCTTACAAGACACACTACAGTCTTACAAGACACACTATAGTCAACAAGACACACTACAGACTTACAAGACACACTACAGTCTTGCAAGACACACTACAGTCTTGCAAGACACACTACAGACTTAATAGACACACACTTTACAGTCTTACAAGACACACTAACAGTCTTACAAGGCACACTACAGCCTTACAAGACACACTACAGTCTTACAAGACACACTATAGTCAACAAGACACACTACAGTCTTACAAGACACACTACAGTCTTGCAAGACACACTACAGTATTACATAGACTCACCGACGGTCTTACAGACACACCTCTAGTCTTACAAGACACCTACAGGCTTACAAGACACACTACAGTTCCTTTACAAGATACACTGTATAGTCTTACAAGACCCACACTTAGTCTTGCAAGACACACTACAGTCTTGCAAGACACCTCAGACTTAAAAGACACACTATTAGTCTTACAAGACACATATAGTCTTTACAAGACACACTACATTTCTCCTACAAGACACACTACAAGTCTTACAAGACACCACACTATAGTCTTACAAGACACGTGCAGTCTTACAGAAACATGCAGCTTGCTAGACACACTACAGTTATAAACAAGAAACACTACAGTCTACTGACACACTAACAATCTTACAAGACACTGTACAGTCTTACAAGACACATACAGTCTTGCAAGATCACTTACAGTCATTACAAGGACCACACTGCAGTCTTACAAGACACACTACAGTCTTGCAAGACACAGTACAGTCTTACAAGACACACTACAGTCTTGCAAGACTCATTACACTCTTACAAGACACACTACAGTCTTACAAGACACACTACAGTCTTACAAGACACACTTCAGTCTTACAAGACACAGTGCAGCCTTACAAGACGCACTACAGTCTTAATAGACACACTACAGTCTTACAAGACATACTACAGTCTTACAAGACACACTACAGTCTTACAAGACACACTACAGTCTTACAAGACACACTGTAGTCTTACAAGACACACTACAGTCTTACTAGACACTCTACAGTCTTATAAGACACACTGTAGTCTTACAAGACACACTGTAGTCTTACAAGACACGCTACAGTCTTGCAAGACACACTACAGAGTTAATTGACACACTGCAGTCTTACAAGACACACTAGAGTCTTACAAGACACAATACAGTCTTACAAGACACACTACAGTCTTACAAGACACACTACAGTCTAACAATCACACTACAGTCTTACAAGACACACTACAGTCTTACAAGACACACTACAGTCTTACAAGAACATACAGTCTTACAAGGACGCACTACTGTCTTACTAGGACACACTTCAGTCTTACAAGACACAGTACAGTCTTACAAGAACCATACGTCTTCCAAGACTCATACAGTCTTTACAAGGACGCACTACAGTCTTACTTAGACACCTACTGTCTTGCAAGACAACACTACAGTCTAACAAACACACTACAGTCTTACAAGACACACTACAGTCTTCAAGACACACTACAGTCTTACAAGACCACACTACAGTCTTACAAGACTGCAATACAGTCTTACTAGACACACTACTGTCTTTGCAAGGAACACACTACAGTTTACAAGACCACACTACAGTCTTACCAAGGCACACTACAGCCTTAGAAGACACACTACAGTCTTACAGACACCACTATTAGCCTTACAAGACACATACAGTCTTACAAGACACACGTAGTCTTACAAGACACACTACAGTCTTACAAAGACAACTAAAGTCTTACAAGACACACTTCAGTCTTACAGGACACACTTATGAGCCTTACAAGATGCACTATAGTCTTAATAGAGACACACTACAGTCTTACAAGACATACTACAGTCTTACAAGACACACTACAGTCTTTAACAAGACACACTACAGTCTTTTTACAAGACATACTACAGTCTTTACAAGACACATACAGTCTTACAAGACACCTACAGTTACAAGACACGCTGTAGTCTTACAAGACACAATTACAGTCTTACAAGGACACTCTACGTTTACAGACACACTCTAGTCTACAGACAACACTGCAGTCTTGCAAGACACACTACAGTCTTTGCAAGACACACTACAGACTTAATAAAACACACTACAGTCTTACAAGACACACTAAGGTCTTACAAGACACACTACAGGTCCTTTCAAGACACACTACAATCTTACAAGAACACATATAGTCAACAAGGCACACTACAGTCTTACATGACACACTACAGTCTTGCAAGACAAACTACCAGTCGCTAATGACACACTACATTCTTACAAGGACACCACTGTAGTCTTACAAGGACACACTACAGTCTTAGAAGACACTCTACAGGTCTTACAAGGGCACATACAGTCTTACAAGATCACTGTAGTCTTAAAGACCACACTACAGTCTTAGACGACACCACTACAGTCTTACAAGGACACACTATAGTCTTACAAGACACACTACGAGTCTTACAAGACACACTGTGTCTTACAGGCACCCTACAGTCTTACAAGACACACTGGGTCTTACAAGGGCCACACACTGTCTTGAATACACACTACAGTCTTACAAGACACACTAAAGTCTTTACAAGACACAGTACAGTCTTACAAAGCACCTTACAGTTTACAAGACACACTACAGTCTTACAAGACATATACAAGCCTTACAAGACACATACAGTTCTTACAAGAACACACTACAGTCTTACAAGACACCTTATGTCTTACAAGATTACACTCTAGTCCTTACAAGACACAGTAGTCTTGCAAGACACACTACAGTCTTGCAAGACACACTACAGATTTAAAAGACACACTACAGTCTTACAAGACACACTACAGTCTTACAAGACACACTACAGTCTTAAAGACACACTTATAGTCAACAGACACACTACAGACTTACAAGACACACTACAGTCTTGCAAGACACACTACAGTCTTTCAACACACACTACAGACTTAATAGACACACTACAGTCTTACAAGACACACTACAGTCCTACAAGGCACACTACAGTCTTATAAGACACACTACAGTCTTACAAGACACACTATAGTCAACAAGACACACTACAGTCTTACAAGACACACTTCAGTCTTACAAGACACAGTGCAGCCTTACAAAACGCACTACAGTCTTAATAGACACACTACAGTCTTACAAGACATACTACAGTCTTACAAGACACACTACAGTCTTACAAGACACACTACAGTCTTACAAGACACACTGTAGGCTTACAAGACACACTACAGTCTTACTACACACTCTACAGTCTTATAAGGACCACACTGTAGTCTTACAAGACACACTGTGTCTTGGCAAGACCACACTTATAGTCTTGCAAGACACACTAGAGGACTTTATAGGACAACACGCAGTCTTACAAGACACACTAGAGTCTTACAAGGACCACAATAGAGTCTTACAAGACACACTACAGTCTTACCCCAACAAACACTACAGTTAACAAGACACACTACAGTCCTTACAAGACACATGCAGTCTTACAAGACAAACTACAGTCTTTACAAGACACATACAGTCTTACAAGATGCACTACAGTCTTACTGGACACATACAGTCTTTACCAAGACACGTACAGTCTTACAAGACACACTACAGTCTTGCAAGACTCACTACAGTCTTATAAGACGCACTACAGTCTTACTAGACACATACTGTCTTGGCCCAATACCACACTTACCGTCTTACAAGACACAATACAGTCTTAAAGACCCACTTACAGTCTCAAGGCACAATTACAGCCTTAGAAGGCACCACTACGTTTACAAGACACACTACAGCCTTTACAAGACAAACTACAGTCTTACAGACACCTGTAGTCTAATAGACACACTACAGTCTTACAAGACCACACTAATTCTTACAAGACATACTACAGTCTTACATGACACACTAAAGTCTTACAAGCACACTACAGTCTTACAAAACATACTACAGTCTCCACAAGACACCCACTACCAGTCTTACAAGACACCTACAGTCTTCAGACACACTGCAGTCTTACAAGACACACTACGTCTTACAAGACACTCTACGTCTTACAAGACACACCTCTAGTCTTACAAGACAACTGTAGTCTTGCAAGACACACTACATCTTGCAATACCACACCTACAGGACTTAATAAACACACTACAGTCTTACAAGACACATACAGTCTACAAGACACATTCCAGTCTTACAAGACACACTACAGTCTTACAAGACACCACTTATAGTCAACAAGACACAATACAGTCTTTACAGACACACTACAGTCTTGCAAGACAAACTACAGTCTACAAGACAGAGACTACGGTCTTACAAGAAACACTGTAGTCTTACAAGACACACTACAGTCTTAACAAGACACACTACGGTCTTACAAGGACACCCTGTAGTCTTTACAAGACACACTACCGTCATACAAGACACATACAGTCTTACAAGACACACTGTAGTCTTAACAAGACACACTTTAGTCTTTGCAAGACACACTACGGTTCTTGCAAGACAACTACAGACTTAATAGGACACACTATAGTTCTACAGGACACACTCAGTCTTACAAGAACACACTAAAGTCTTCAAGACACACTACAGGTCTTACAAAGGACACACTTATAGTCTTACAAGACACGCTGCAGTCTTACAAGACACACTGCAGTCGCAATACACAACTTACAGTCTTAAAGAACACACTATAGCCTTACTAGACACACTACAGTCTTACAAGACACAGTACAGTCTTACAAGACACACTACAGTCTTGCAAGACTCACTTACAGTCTTACAAGACACACTGCAGTCTTACAAGACACATTACAGTCTTACAAGACCACAGTACAGTTTACAAGAACATACAGTCTTGCAGACTCACTACAGTTTTTACAAGTCCACTACAGTCTTACAAGACACCACTGTAGTTCTTGCAAGACACACTTCAGTCATTTACAAGGACACATACCAGTCTTACAGAAACACTTCAGTCTGTACTAGACACATCTACTGTCTTGCAATAACACACTACAGTCTTACAAGGACACAGTGCAGCCTTACAGATGCACTACAGTCATAATAGACACACAACAGTCTTACAAGGACATACTACAGTCTTACAAAGGCAACTGCACCCCCCCCCCCCTACGTCCAACCCCGCCACACTACAGTCTTACAAGACACACTGTAGTCTTAAAGACACACTACAGTCTTACTAGACTCTATACAGGTCTTATAAGACACACTGTAGTCTTACAAGGGACACACTTGTAGTCTTGCAGACCACACTACGTCTTGCAAGACACATACAGACTTAATAGACACACTGGCGATCTTACAAGACACACTAGAGTCTTACAAGACACACTACAGTCTTACAAGACCACTCAGTCTACAAGAACACTACAGTCTAACAAGACAAATACAGTCTTACAAGACACACTACGTCTTACAAAAAAAACACTGCAGTCTTACATGAGGACCACACTACAGTCTTACAAGACGCACTCCAGTCTTTACTAGACACACTCTACAGGTCTTACAAGACACAGTACAGTCTTACAGGACGCACTTTACAGTCTTGCAAAGACTCACTACAGTCTTACAAGACGCACTACAGTCTTACTAGACACATACTGTCTTGTTCAATACAAACTACAGTCTTACAAGACACACTACAGTCTTAAAGAAACACACAGTCTTACTAGGCACACTACAGGCTTACAGACACACTACAGTCTTTACAAGACACACTACAGCCTTACAAGGACACCACTACAGTCTTACAAGACACACTACAGTTTTACAGACACACTGTAGTTCTTACAAGACACCACTCCAGTCGTACAGACACTGCTGTTCTTGCCAAGACACACTACAGTTTAAAAGACACACTACAGTCTTACTAGACATCACTACAGTCTTCAAGATGCGTAACAGTCTACAGGACACACTACAGTTCTAACAAGACACACTACAGTCTTACAAGACACACTACAGTCTTACAAGGGACAATACAGTCTTACAAGAACATACAGTCTTGCAAGACTCAATACAGTCCTTACAAAGACGCACTACAGTCTTACTAGACCACACTACTGTCTTGCAATACACACT
>NW_026503349.1:0-13447 GCF_026875155.1 Cherax quadricarinatus
CACTCATCTTGAGGCCTCACTAGAGTCCTGCTTATCATGACACTCATCATTGAGGCCCACTAGAGTCTTGTCTTGCTTCATCTGACTCATCCTTGGGCCTCCATAGAGTCCTTGCTTCCTTGCTTCATCAGACACTCCATTGAGGCCCTCCACTAGAGTCCTTGCTTCCTTGCTTCACATGACACTCATCCTTGAGGCCCTCCACTAGAGTCCTTGCTTCCTTGCTTCATCATGACACTCATCATTGAGGCCCTCCACTAGAGTCCTTGCTTCATCATGACACTCATCCTGAGGCCCTCCACTAGAGTCCTGCTTCCTTGCTTCATCAGACACTCATCATTGAGGCCCTCCACTAGAGTCCTTGCTTCATCATGACACTCATCATTGAGGCCCTCCACTAGAGTCCTTGCTTCATCACGACACTCATCATTGAGGCCCTCCACTAGAGTCCTTGCTTCATCATGACACTCATCCTTGAGGCCCTCCACTAGAGTCCTTGCTTCCTTGCTTCATCATGACACTCATCCTTGAGGCCCTCCACTAGAGTCCTTGCTTCCTTGCTTCATCATGACACTCATCCTTGAGGCCCTCCACTAGAGTCCTTGCTTCATCATGACACTCATCCTTGAGGCCCTCCACTAGAGTCCTTGCTTCCTTGCTTCATCATGACACTCATCATTGAGGCCCTCCACTAGAGTCCTTGCTTCATCACGACACTCATCATTGAGGCCCTCCACTAGAGTCCTTGCTTCATCATGACACTCATCATTGAGGCCCTCCACTAGAGTCCTTGCTTCATCATGACACTCATCCTTGAGGCCCTCCACTAGAGTCCTGCTTCCTTGCTTCATCATGACAATCTCATCCTTGAGGCCCTCCACTAGAGTCCTTGCTTCATCACGACACTCATCCTTGAGGCCCTCCACTAGAGTCCTTGCTTCCTTGCTTCATCATGACACTCATCCTTGAGGCCCTCCACTAGAGTCCTTGCTTCCTTGCTTCATCATGACACTCATCATTGAGGCCCTCCACCAGAGTCCTTGCTTCATCATGACACTCATCCTTGAGGCCCTCCACTAGAGTCCTTGCTTCATCATGACACTCATCCTTGAGGCCCTCCACTAGAGTCCTTGCTTCCTTGCTTCATCATGACACTCATCCTTGAGGCCCTCCACTAGAGTCCTTGCTTCATCATGACACTCATCCTTGAGGCCCTCCACTAGAGTCCTTGCCTCCTTGCTTCATCATGACACTCATCCTTGAGGCCCTCCACTAGAGTCCTTGCTTCATCATGACACTCATCCTTGAGGCCCTCCACTAGAGTCCTTGCTTCATCATAACACTCATCCTTGAGGCCCTCCACTAGAGTCCTTGCTTCATCATGACACTCATCCTTGAGGCCCTCCACTAGAGTCCTTGCTCATCATGACACTCATCCTTGAGGCCCTCCACTAGAGTCCTTGCTTCATCATGACACTCATCCTTGAGGCCCTCCACTAGAGTCCTTGCTTCATCATGACACTCATCCTTGAGGCCCTCCACTAGAGTCCTTGCTTCATCATGACACTCATCCTTGAGGCCCTCCACTAGAGTCCTTGCTTCATCATGACACTCATCCTTGAGGCCCTCCACTAGAGTCCTTGCTTCATCATGACACTCATCCTTGAGGCCCTCCACTAGAGTCCTTGCTTCATCATGACACTCATCCTTGAGGCCCTCCACTAGAGTCCTTGCTTCATCATGACACTCATCCTTGAGGCCCTCCACTAGAGTCCTTGCTTCATCATGACACTCATCCTTGAGGCCCTCCACTAAGTCCTTGCTTCATCATGACACTCATCCTTGAGGCCCTCCACTAGAGTCCTTGCTTCATCATGACACTCATCCTTGAGGCCCTCCACTAGAGTCCTTGCTTCATCATGACACTCATCCTTGAGGCCCTCCACTAGAGTCCTTGCTTCATCATGACACTCATCCTTGAGGCCCTCCACTAGAGTCCTTGCTTCATCATGACACTCATCCTTGAGGCCCTCCACTAGAGTCCTTGCTTCCTTGCTTCATCATGACACTCATCCTTGAGGCCCTCCACTAGAGTCCTTGCTTCATCATGACACTCATCCTTGAGGCCCTCCACTAGAGTCCTTGCTTCATCCTCTACGTTAATCTCAAGTTTCATGCTACCACGCCAAAAAAGGCGCTTTTAATTTAGAATTTAATCTTTTATAAGGGGCGATCTCACTATCTAATTATAATGGGAGGTGTCGAGAAGAGGGTGAGAGATGAGAAAACTTAAGTAAAGAGGGAAAAGAAGACGAAGAGGCAGTGTGAAAGGAAGAGGAGGGGAAAGAGGATGACGTGTTAAAGGAGAGAAATGAACAAATAACGGGAACAAGGGGAGTAATATAAAAGTGAAGACTGAAGGAGAAATATTCCGTATAAGTACCAAAGCAATGTAAGTGGAGAGAGTGAGAGAAGGAGTGAGGGAGGGAAGGAGGGAGTGAAGTAGTGTGGGAGGATGGGAGGCTCCAAAATGTCACCATAATACACCATCAGCACGCCCAGTGCACCATACATAACCTCGTCAGTGCAAAGATATTACCTGCTCCAGCAGCCACTATCTTTCTCATCATCCCGGGAATTAATGTTTTTCCTCGCACCAATACACTTTAAGAATCCCCAGAGCACGACAAGCAACACCTGAGGAAAAATATGTCAGTGTTGGAGACCTCGAATACCCGCATCAGCAACACTGTCGCCAACATTTGTTTGAGGTTGTAGAGATCTGCAATAACTACTTAAAAAACAAGTTAGTAAATTAGACACATGTGCAACACTTGGGTATCTTTAATGAGGAAACGTTTTGCCACACAGTGGCTTCATCAGTCCATACAAAGGAGAATGGTTAAGAATAGGAGGAGTTTGAGGTAAACAGTCCCTCGGCTTTGAGTCGATGTAATGAGTCCATCAATATTTGTGAAGCAGTGGCTTGTATACTGTAGGCAGGTGAGGTGAAGCAGTCGTAGGTGGTAACACATTTGACAGGAATGTAGATGAATGGTTCAGAGAACCGACAGGTTGATAAATTAGACACAAGTGCAACACTTGGGTATCTTTAATGAGGAAACGTTTTGCCACACAGTGGCTTCATCAGTCCATACAAAGGAGAATGGTGAAGAACAGGAGTAGTATGAGGTAATCAGTCCCTCAGCCTTGAATCGATGTAATCGACTACTTCCACATTTGGATTTGTCAAGTGTGATACCACCTACGACTGCGCACCTCTCCTACCTACAGTATATAAACCACTTCTTCGCACATATGCTGTATTCTTTTCAAGATTGATGGACTGATTACATCGACTCAAGGCTGAGGGACTGATTACCTCATACTCCTCCTGTTCTTCATCATTTTCCTTCGATGACTGATGAAGCAACAGTGTGCGAACTTTCCTCATTAAAGATACCCAAGTTTCACATGTGTCTATTTAATCAAACTTTGTCGGCTCTCTGAACCATTTTATCTGCAAAAAACAAATTGCATCTCATCACACCATCTCAACATATCAAGTTTCTCCTACACCGCCTGTCAGTAGTGGCTTCACAACCAACACGTGCTTCCTTCAGCACCTGCTTTTTTCCCACACCTGCTTCTCCAACACTGCCTTCCTTCAGCACCGCTTCAGTACGGCCTCTAATACCTCTTACATTAACCAGTCGACGCAAGGGAGGGAATTTGTTCTGGCTGTTTAACTAATTCAACTTATTCCTTGTGTTTTTAATCCCTCTTTTCGTTCCATTATACCTTTCCCACTCGAAACTGATTACTGATTAAAATAATTTACATATGAAATTTCTTTCTAGCTTCGTTGTAAATATCACATTGACAAGATCTAAATTATTTCTTCCTTTCGCTTTAGTTGCTTCCCCTTATTCACCGGCGTCTGAATACTTAGGAAGCGCTCGTGGCCAACATTTCCTCTAATATATGTCCGTGAAGTCTGTACACCGAGTCTTTTTCCTTCACACTTGAAAATGCATAGATTTTTTTACGGATATTTAACCCAGAGGGTTAATAACAACGGATAACCCAGTAAAGCCACTATCAGGATGGTTTATTTTAATTGATAACAGCCTTAAACAAAACTGAATGACCAGAGTTTTTTTATCCAAGTGAGGAGTGGAAGAGCTGGGCATCTGATCTACCAACACTGTCGCTATTAAGTCTGATTACCAATCTGGGCCATGAACATCCAATAACGCATTTCCAGTCTTCCAGCTTGTGTCTATTGTATTGTGCCATTAAGTTACTACTTAAACACCTTTACAAGGTCAAAATTTTTGTAAACAGTTCCATCGAAAGCTATTTTAAAATCGAACTAAATATAGTTTTAGCCCATCACTATTACTTTAACTGTTTATAATAACAACAAAAATAAAATAAATACGATATTGTAAACAGATTTTCCGCGTATAAATCTTAAGAATAGATAAAAAGCACCAAAACCGGGGTAAACATCTTCTATAATAACAAACATCTACCATGCATATATTCCAGAGTAACAAACTATATTGTGTTAAAAACACTGAAGAACGTTTAACAATCAAAACAGAATAAAATATATATATATATATATATAATATATATATATATATATATATAATTATTGTGCCCACGAACAAGTGGTATTGATCAGTAACAACACTGGCAACTAGCCAAGGACTTCGAACCATACTGCATTGCCTGCCTCATGGTAGGCGAAAAACACATGTCGCCTTTACCCATGGGACCAAACAATTAGGAGTGGTTTGGTCCCCTGTGTAAACGCGTCACGAACGAGCTTTCGCCTACCATGAAGGGCAGGCCAAAGCAGCATGGGTTCGAGTCCTTGGCTAGTTGCAGTGTTGTTTTATTGATCAATACCACTTGTTCGTGGGCACAATAATATATATATATATATTATCTGTTCAGATTGTTAAACCGTTCTTTCAGTGTTTTAACACTAAGTAATAGTTTGTTACTTCTGGAATATATGCATGATAAGATGTTTTGTTTATTATAGGAAGATTTTACCCCGGTTTTGGTGCTTTTTTATCTATTCGTTTAAGATTTCACGAGTAAGAAAATCGCAACAGTCATATAATAAAATACATATATATATATAATTATATATATATATATTTATATTTATATATATAAATATATATATAATATATATATATATATATACATATATATATATATATAATATATATAAATATATATATATATATATATATATATATAATATAAAATATATATATATCTCCAATGCAGAAAAAGTCCATGATATTTGAAAACACATTCCAAGATGCACATAAAACCCTAACAACGGGTTTCAGTTTTACTATCAAAAATAATTTTTCTTATCCGTTGCTGCCACACTAACGAGAATAATAAAGGTAGTCCGAGTGCCGTTACCTGCAACAACTTAAACAACCAACAATTTTCAGGATTGACCAGGTGATAATGTAGGTAAGGACGACGTCGTCCTCGACCATAGTTAACCTGTTATAATGTAGGTAGAGACGGCGGCTGCCTCGACCATACTTTACGAGTGATAATTTAGGTAGAGACGCGGGCGGGGCGGCCTCGAATCCATAGTTATGGTGATAATGTAGGTCAGAGAACGGCGGGCCAATCGACCATACTACGGAGATAATGTAGGTAGAGACGGCGGGGGCCTCGACATACTTACTGAGATAATGTAGGTAGAGTGGACGGGCGGCGGCCTCGTACCAGATAGTTATGGTGATACTGTAGGTAGAAGACGGCGCCTCGAACCATGAGCCCTTAACGGTTACGTGATAAGTTAGGTAGAGACGGCGGCGGGCCCTCGACCAAGTTACGTGATAATGAAGGTAGAGGACGACGGGTTGGACGGTCGGGCCTCGACCATGACTTATTACGGTGATAAAGTAGGTATGAGACGCGGGCGGGCCTCGAACCATAGTAACGGTGATAATGTAGGTGAGAAGACGGCGGCCTCGACCATACCATACGGGTTAAATGTAGGTAGAAGAACGGGCGGCCGCGACCATAGTTTTTACGTGTGATACTGTTAGGTAGATTACGGCGGGGGGCCTCGACCATAGATTTACGACGGTGAATAAAGGTAGGTAGATGACGGGCGGCGCCCTCGACCGAAACCTTACGGACGGTGATATGTAGGGTAGAGGTACGGGGGCGGGCGGGGCGGCCTCGAGACCATAGTTATGGTGGGGGGGGGGGGGGGGGGATGAATGTAGGTAGGAGACGGCGGCCGTCGACGACCAACTTAGTACTTACGGTGATATTGTAGGTAGAGACGGCGGAGGGGGCCTCGACGCATAGTTAGGTGATAATGTAGCAGAGACGGCGGCCTCGACCATACTTACGTGATAATGAGGTAGAGACGGGCGCGGGGCCGTCGAACCGATACTTACGGTTAACGCTTACGGTGAAATGTAGGTAGAAGGAACGGCGGCGGGCCTCGTGACCATAGTTATTGTGATAATTAGGTAGAGACGGGGGGGGCGGCCTCGACCATACTTACGGTGATAAAGGTAGGTAGGAGACGGGGGCGGGCGGCCTCTAACCCAAAGGGTTTTAACGGTAGATAATGTAGGTAGAGGACGGGCGGGCCTCATCGAACCAAACTTTACCGGCCGGGATAATGTAGGGTGTAAGACGGCGGGCGAGGCCTCGACCATAGTTTAACGGACGGTGATAATGAGGTAAGAGACGTGTAACGCGGCGGCGGGGGCCTTCGACCTAACTTACGGTGGATAATTGTTAGGTAGAGGACGTAGGGCGGCCTAACGACCATAGTTTACGGTGATAATGTAGGTTAAGAGAAGACGACGTGGGACGGACGGCGGACGGGCGGGTGGCGGGGGGCCACGAACCATAAGTTTAACGGTGATAATTAAGGTAGAGGACGGGGAGAAGGAAAACGGTGGGGGCCGGGCCCTCGTTCGACCCAAAAAGTATTAACGTACGGTTTTTAAAAAACGGTGGAATAATTGTTAAAGAGTAGAAGAATACGTGGCGGGCAGACGGCGTAACGCGGCCCGGGGGGCCTCGACTACCCCCCATAGTTAAACGGTGGAATTAATTGGTGTAAGGTAAGAGAAGAACCGGCCGGCCCCCTCTGAACCCTGATTTACGGTGATAATGTTAAAAATAAGGTTAGAGACGGGAACGACGGGCCCGGCCGTCGGAAACCTAAAAAATTTTTACGGGTGAAAAAAAATTGTAAAGGTAAGAGAAAACACGTGTGTGGGCCCCGGCCCCTCGAAACCATATTTACGGTGATAATTGTAAAGGTAGAGACCTTGCGGCCTCGACCCAAAAGTTAACGGGGACAACGTGGTGAATAAAATGTAGGTTTTTAAGAAAGAAGAACCGGGGCGGGGGGCACTCCCTCCCCGTGCCGGTTCGACCATAGTTTTTAAAAACGGTTGAAATATGTAGGTAAGATACGGCCGGGGCTCGACCAGAATAGTTTTTATTTATTTTTACTGTGAATTAAAGTAAAGGTTTAAAGAATGAACGGAAAGAACCGAGGAAGAAAGACGGCGCCCTCGAAACCCTACTTTTTTAACGGTGGAAAATAAAATGAAAAAAAGGTAGAGAAACGGCGGAGCGCGGGCCGGGGCTCCCCCTCGACCAATTAAAGAGTTAGTTTTGATGTTTAATGGTGAATAAATGGGATTAGGTTAATACTAGACCGTGCGGGGGGGCCTCCCGACTCCCATAACTTACGGTGATAAATGTAGGTTTTAGAGGAACACGGGCCGGCGGGGGGGCCGGGCCTCGAACCAATAAAGTATATGATGGGTGATAAGTTAAAGGCCAAGAAGACCGGGCCCTGCCTACGAAACCATTCCACTTTATTACGGTGAAAATAATGTTTAATGTTAAGAGAACCGGCGGGGGGGCGGCCCCCCCGTCGACCATAAAACTTAGAAACCTTTTTACGGGTGAAAATTGTTAGTGTTAGAATAGACCGGGGGGCGGCGGGAGGGGCCCCTCGGAACCATAAGTAAAATGGGTGAATCAAAGTAAATGTAGAGAAAACCCGTAAGAACCGGGGCGGGGCGGGGGCGGGCCCTCCTCGACCATACTAACGGTGAAATTAATGTAGGTAGAGGACCGGCGGGCGGGCGGGGCCCTCGAAAAATACCATGAGTTTTTTACGGTGAATAAAAGTAAGGTTAAAGAGACCGGGGCGGGCCCTCCCGATCCAATAAACTTAACTTTATAACGGTTGATAAAATGGTTTTAAGGTAGGTAGAAAAAGACGGGGTGGGGCGGCCGGCCCCCCCTCGACCAAATATTAGTACGGTGGAAGTAAAAAGTAGGTAAGAGAAACGGATGGGGGGAGACCGGGAAACCGGGGGGGGGGCGGGGGGCCCCTCCCGCTCGACCAAACCCTTATTACGGTGGGAATAATTGTAGGTTAAAGAAAGGACGGCGGGCGCCCCCCCTCGACCAATAAGTTTTTTATACGGGACTGTGGGGAATTAAATTGTTAGGTAAAGAAGGAGAAACGGGTGGGGCGGCCCCCCCCCTCGGGAACCAAAAATTTACGGTATAAATGTTAAGTTAAGAGACTACGCGGGGGGGAGTGGGGGTATGGCGGTGGGGGGCCCTCGGAAAACCATGAGTTTTTTTATTTGTTACTGTGATAAATGTTAAAGGTAAGAGACCCCGGGAGAACCGGGGGGGCCCGGGGGCGGGGGGGGGCGGGCCCTCGAAAACCATAAGTGTTTTTTAGCGACCACCGTTTTTTAACCTGGCGGGGTGGAGATTTTAATGTAGGTTAGAAAGGAAACGTGAGGGGTGGCCGACGGGGGGCGGCGCGGGGAGGAGAAAGGAAAACCGTGGGTGGGGACGGATGGAACCCCCCCCCTGGCCGGGGGGAAACGGGTGGGGGGGGGAAGGACGGGGCGGGGTGCGCAAAAAGACCTGGGAATACGTTAGAAGCAACAGGAACCGGTGGGACTGGGGCGGCCTCCCGACCAATAAAGTATTTTTTAAACCGTTTTATTTAACGTTTTTAAAGCGACACGGGTGATTTGAATGTATAAAGGTTAAGAAAGAAACGAACCTGGCCGGGGCGACGGAAAGGAAAACGTGGGATGGGACGGCGGGGGGGGGGGGCGGGCCTCCACCAACCAAATAAAGGTAAAGCGAATGTGATAAATGAAGGTTAAGATGACACGTGGGCGGGGGGGCCCCCCCCCCCTTCGAACCAATAAGATTTAACGGTATGAAAAAACATACTCCAACCCTCACCAAATTTAACTGCTACGATAACAAATTATTAAAATAACCATTTACTTAACCGTATGTGTTATTTTATTAAATATTTATTCACTTTTTTTTATATTGGTAACTTGTTTAATAATTTATTAATATATTATTTATTTCAAAAATTTTATAATTTTAAAAAAAAAAAAAGATTTTTTTACTGTTTTTTTTTTTTATGTTTACATTCCAGTATAGAGGTGAGAAACCCTGCTGCACCCAGAAAAATAGAAAAACCTGCGTGAACCTTGCGAAAACAAACCAAGGGGGGATACCAGACTAAAAACTAACCTGCCCCTAAAAAAACTGCACCAGCAGAAGCTTGGGAATAAAAAATTGTTGAAACCTTCCCGCCTGATTTTGAAAACCAAACTCTAAGCGCCACAAACCTGGGTATTTGGTAGGGAAAAAACCTCTCCCTTGGAGTGAAAGCCCAGCAAAACCACTGCAAACGCACTGGTAGTTTGGGAAACCTCTTAAGTGATACCAGTAAGTACAACAGTATGGCTAAAAAAAAAACGGTAGTATGTTGAAAGGCCATATAGTGGATAAACCCGCACTATACAAATCAAAAATCTAAAAAAACCTTTGATGAGTAGTAAGGTTTAACCCGTCCCGACCATCCCCCAAGTATGGGGTGGGTATAAACCCGTCGTAGGAAGTGTAAACCTGAACACTGCAAACCTAGGTTTAAGTTGGGGTGAAAACCTCCTGAAGGTTTGAAACCTAACACTAACACAACTGGTTTAGTGTTGAATAACCTTTAGAGTGAACCTTAACACAGACAAACTGGGGTTAAGTTGTTGAACCTTAGAGTGAAACCCTATACACGTAAAAAACCTAGTTTAGTGTGAAACCTTAGATTTGGAAAGAAAAAACCCTGCAACTACAAACTTGGTATTGGTTGAACGCTCTTGAGGTGGGGAAACCTAAACACTACAACCTAGGTTAGTGTGGTTAAAAACAAACCCTTAGGATGTGGAAACCTACACTACAACTGGTAATGTGAACCTTAGAGTGAACCTACACTACAACTGGTAAATGTGAACCTTAGAGTGAACCTACACTACAACTGGTAGTGTGGATCTTAGAGTGAACCTACACTACAACTGGTAGTGTGAACCTTAGAGTGAACCTACACTACAACTGGTAGTGTGAACCTTAGAGTGAACCTACACTACAACTGGTAGTGTGAACCTTAGAGTGAACCTACACTACAACTGGTAGTGTGGATCTTAGAGTGAACCTGCACTACAACTGGTAGTGTGAACCTTAGAGTGATCCTGCACTACGACTGGTAGTGTGAACCTTAGAGTGAACCTCCACTACAACTGGTAGTGTGAACCTTAGAGTGAACCTGCACTACAACTGGTAGTGTGAACCTTAGAGTGAACCTACACTACAACTGGTAGTGTGGATCTTAGAGTGAACCTACACTACAACTGGTAGTGTGAACCTTAGAGTGAACCTACACTACAACTGGTTAGTGGGTTTATCTTAGAGTGAACCTACACTACAACTGGTAGTGTGGATCTTAGAGTGAACCTATACTACAACTGGTAGTGTGAACCTTAGAGTGAACCTACACTACAACTGGTAGTGTGAACCTTTGAGTGAACCTACACTACAACTGGTAGTGTGAACCTTAGAGTGAACCTGCACTTTAAAAACTGGTTTGTGTGAACCTAAGAGTGAACCTACACTACAACTGGTAGTGTGAACCTTAGAGTGAACCTGCACTACAACTGGTAGTGTGAACCTTAGAGTGAACCTGCACTACAACTGGTAGTGTGAACCTTAGAGTGAACCTGCACTACAACTGGTAGTGTGAACCTTAGAGTGAACCTACACTACAACTGGTAGTGTGAACCTCTGAGTGAACCTACTCTACAACTGGTAGTGTGAACCTTAGTGTGAACCTGCACTTCAACTGGTAGTGTGAACCTTAGAGTGAACCTGCACTACAACTGGTAGTGTGAACCTTAGAGTGAACCCGCATACAACTGGTAGTGTGAACCTTAGAGTGAACCTGACACTACAACTGGTTAGTGTGAAACCTTAGAGTGAAACCTGCACTACAACTGGTAGTGTGAACCTTAGAGTGATCCTGCACTACAACTGGTAGTGTGAACCTCTGAGTGAACCTACTCTACAACTGGTAGTGTGAACCTTAGAGTGAACCTTAGAGTGAACCTGCACTTCAACTGGTAGTGTGAACCTTAGAGTGAACCTTAGAGTGAACCTACACTACAACTGGTAGTGTGAACCTGGGGACGTTACCTAGGAGTGAACCTTAGAGTGAACCTACACTACAACTGGTAGTGTGAACCTTAGAGTGAACCTTAGAGTGAACCTTAGAGTGAACCTACACTACAACTGGTAGTGTGAACCTTAGAGTGAACCTACACTACAACTGGTAGTGTGAACCTTAGAGTGAACCTACACTACAACTGGTAGTGTGAACCTCTGAGTGAACCTACACTACAACTGGTAGTGTGAACCTTAGAGTGAACCTGCACTAACGACTGGTAGTGTGAACTTAGAGTGACCTACACTACACTGGTAGTGTGAACCTCTGAGTGAACCTACACTACAACTGGTAGTGCGACCCTTAGAGTGAACCTGCACTACGACTGGTAGTGTGAACCTTAGAGTGAACCTACACTACAACTGGTAGTGTGAACCTCTGAGTGAACCTGCACTACAACTGGTAGTGTGAACCTTAGATGAACCTACACTAAAAACTGGTAGTGTGAACCTTAGAGTGAACCTGCACTACAACTGGTAGTGTGAACCTTAGAGTGAACCTGCAGTACAACTGGTAGTGTGAACCTTAGAGTGAACCTGCACTACGACTGGTAGTGTGAACCTTAGAGTGAACCTGCACTACAACTGGTAGTGTGAAACTTAGAGTGAACCTACATAATAACTGGTAGTGTGAACCTTAGAGTGAACCTGCACTACAACTGGTATTGTGAACCCTTTGAGTGATCCTGACACTAACAGTTAGTGTGAACCTTAGAGTGAAACCTACACTACAACTGGTAGTGTGAACCTTAGAGTGACCTGCACTACAACTGGTAGTGGAACCTTAGGTGAACCTGCACTACAACTGGTAGTGTGAACCTTAGAGTGAACCTACACTACAACTGGTAGTGTGAACCTTAGAGTGAACCTGCACTACAACTGGTAGTGTGAACCTTAGAGTGAACCTGCACTACAACTGGTAGTGTGAACCTCTGAGTGAACCTACACTACAACTGGTAGTGTGAACCTCTGAGTGAACCTACACTACAACTGGTAGTGTGAACCTCAGAGCGAACCTACACTACAACTGGTAGTGTGAACCTTAGAGTGAACCTACACTATAACTGTTAGTGTGAACCTTAGAGTGAACCTGCGCTACAACTGGTAGTGTGAACCTCTGAGTGAACCTACTCTACAACTGGTAGTGTGAACCTCTGAGTGAACTTACTCGACAACTGGTAGTGTGAACCTCTGAGTGACCCTACTCTACAACTGGTAGTGTGAACCTCTGAGTGAACCTACTCTACAACTGGTAGTGTGAACCTCTGAGTGAACTTACTCGACAACTGGTAGTGTGAACCTCTGAGTGACCCTACACTACAACTGGTAGTGTGAACCTCTGAGTGAACCTACACTACAACTAGTAGTGTGAACCTTAGAGTGAACCTACGCTACAACTGGTAGTGTGAACCTCTGAGTGAACCTACTCGACAACTGGTAGTGTGAACCTCTGAGTGAACCTACACTACAACTAGTAGTGTGAACATAGAGTGACCTACACTACAACTGGTAGTGTGAACCTCTGAGTGAACCTACTCTACAACTGGTAGTGTGAACCTCTGAGTGAACCTGCACTACAACTGGTAGTGTGAACCTTAGAGTGAACCAACACTACAACTGGTAGTGTGAACCTCTGAGTGAACCTACTCGACAACTGGTAGTGTGAACCTCTGAGTGAACCTACTCTACAACTGGTAGTGTGAACCTCTGAGTGAACCTGCACTACAACTGGTAGTGTGAACCTTAGAGTGAACCAACACTACAACTGGTAGGTGAACCTCTGGTGGAACCACTCGACAATGGTAAAGGT
>NW_026503350.1:0-11585 GCF_026875155.1 Cherax quadricarinatus
TGTACCTTTATGTGTGCTCAAATTGTTAATAAATAAATAAATAAATAAATAATGAAGATCTGGTGATGATTGATGGGATGGGAGGAGGGGAGAGTGTCAAAGTTGTTAATGTTAGAAGGGGAATCCCCTTCCATTAGGACTTGAGGTAGCAAGTCCTTTTCCAGGGTTACTTCCCTTCTTCTTTTAATGCCACTAGGACCAGCTTGAGAGTCACTGGACCTCTGTTGTACAACAAATCTGTCCATAGAGCTCTGTACCTCCCGTTCCTTTAAGATTTGTCTAAAATGGGCCACAACATTGTCATTGTAATAGTCACCAGCACGGCTTGCAATAGCTGTGTTAGGGTGATTTTCATCCATAAAGGTTTACAGTTCAACCCACTTTGCATACATTTCCTTAATTTTTGAAGTAGACACAATGGATTCCACAACTGGCATAGGCTTCTCAGGGTTAGCACCAAACCCTTCAAAATCTTTCTTAATTTCCATACTAATTCTCACCCTTTTTACCACAGGGTTGGCACTAGAAGCTTTCTTGGGGCCCATGGTGACTTATTTTGCAGAAACAAGCACCAAAAACACTGTGATAATATGGAATGTACCGAATGTATGCTTAGATGCGAGCACACTGGCTGGCTTGTAAACACTGGCACGCATGGGGCAGTTCAGTCCTCACATGGATGCGTCCCGGACAAATTGTGCGTGGCGGGTTTTTTAACGAGTGGCGAGGCAAAATTTTTGCATTAAAATGTATCGTATACCGGATTTAACGTATACCGATGCCATCGTATACCAGGGGTCCACTGTATATATATATATATATATTGTAGGTAGTAGGTTGGTAGATAGCAACTGCCCAAAAAGGTATATCGGCAACACTTCTGCAAGTGACAGGACTCCATGTTGCCGTCAGGTGAGCATCCAGAGCCAACTTCGTGGCCTTGTATCTTGGCAAGTACTAACCCTAAAAAAATTTTTTTTTGTCTTATTACACACAGAAAATTGCCCTCTTTAACCCTTAAACTGTCCACACACAGATATATGTGCACGTGTGCAGTGCTTCGAATTTATATCAATGTTTTATTTTTCATTCCTTCAAATTTGGTGCAATAGGCCTGATTTGGAAAGACATGAAAGAATGAGTCTGTGCACTCAGTGTGCGCACTATGAAAAAAATCGGTGACCACTTAGTACCTTGTGGGAGCACCAGTTCAACTGATCGCCAGCTAGAGCACCTAGAATGAAACAAGCTTATAAACGACAACCAGCATGGATTCAGGGAAGGAAAATCCTGTGTCACAAACCTACTGGAGCTTTATGACAAGGCAACAGAAGCAAGACACAAGAGACAGGGGTAGGTAGATTGCATTTTCTTGGACTGCAAGAAGGTCTTCGACACAGTTCTTCATAAGAGATTAGTGCAAAAGCTAGTGCATCAGCATGCATCAGCTCAGGAAGGGCACTTGCAATGGATCGAGAATACCTGATGGAGGTAACAATGAGTCATGATACGGGACGAGGTGTCAGAGTGGGCACCCGTGACGAGCGGGGTTTCCACAAGGGTCAGTCTAGGGGACCAGTGCTATTTTTGGTAATGTGACTGGGACATGATGGAGGGGATAGGTCAATCCTAGGACCAGTGCTATTTTTGGTTTATGTGAATGACATGATTGGAAGGGATAGACTCAAGTGTCATTGCTTGCAGATGATGTGAAGTTAATGAGGAGAATTAAATCGGATGGGGGGGGGGGAACCAAAAAAAAAAAAAAAAAACACCCCCCCCCCCCCCCCCCCCCCCCCCCCCCCCAAACCCCCGATTCAGGCAGGGCTACAAGAGACTGAACAGGATGCAAGCCTGGTCCACCACTGATCCTCAAATTTAAGCCGCCAAATTGCATAGTCAAGAAGATCGGGGGAAGGACAAAGAAGATTGCAGACGAGTATAGGCTAGGTGGCCAAAGACTGCAAACCTCACTCAAGGAAAAGAGTCTTGGGGTGAGTATAATACCAAGCACATCTCCTAAAGTTCACATCAACAGATATCTGCTGAAGCACATGGGCGGCTGGCAAAACCTGAGAATAGCGTTCCAATGCTCAGTAAGAAATTCATTTCAAGACTCTTTGTCAGCGTGTGCATCAGGCCCATTCCGGAGAATCAGCACCAGTTTGGATACCCACACCTGGTCAAGCACGCTCAAGAAGTTAGAGAAAGTACAAAGGTTTACAACACGGCTAGTTTCCCGAACTCAGGGAAATGTCCTCGATGAAAGGATGAGGGAAATCAACTGACAACACTGAGGTACAGAAGGGTCAGGGGAGAATAGTAATGACATTCAAAGGATACTGCATGGACTAGATTAGGTGAGACAGAGACAGGATGTTCCAGAGAGGGGAAACAGAATCAAAGGGGTCACAATTGTAAGTTGAAGACTCAGATGAGTCAAATTGTTGTTAGGAAGTATTTCTTTAGTCATAGAGTTGTCTGGAAGTGGAATAGTCTGGCAATTGACGTAGTGGAGGCAGGAACCATATACAGTTTTAAGACAAGGTATGATAAAGCTCATGGAGCAGGAAGAGAGGAGAAATCTGCACAGCAGTGAAGAGGAAGAGCCAGGAGCTATGACTCAATCCCTGCAACCACAAATAGGTGAGTACACACCACACACACACACAACACACCACACACACACACACACACACACACACACACACACACACACACAACAACACACACACATCACACACACACACACACACACACACACACACACACACACACACACACACACATACTCAATAGGGAAGTGGAGAATTCATCCTCTGTAAGCATGACCAAGCAACAATCTTAACTCTTCCCTCTTTTCCAAGTCAAGTAATGTTTGAATGCGTTGTTTAATGTCAACATTTACAGCACACACTTTAATACACAGCTCAGCACTGTTTAGTAGGTAAGTCTCTGCTGTTTAATATGTAACTCTGCACTGTTTAATATGTAACTCCCTACTGTTTAATACATAATCTTTTCACCAGCACAACTGGAGACAGATGTGTCATATGCTTTACTGGCTCTGTCCGTTGTGATAAGTCTTGTATGATCTCTGAATACTGGTATGATTTATCTCTTATTTCAACTTCAGTTTGCTGACCACTGCCTTCTTTGTTATGAGAATTGATTTTAGATGTTGAACTCTGATCTGTGTTCTCTTTTGTATAAACTTGAACACCTGTAGTCAAATTTGCATTATTTGAAGAGTCTTGTGTACTTTCTGAGCTGGGAGTTTGCTTCTTACGTATATGAGTTCTTAAATGTTTTAACACAGCAAAACCACAAAACAGGTGTGGATTTAAAGTAAAGTTTTTTAGACACACTGAACATTGATGTGGTTTCTCTCCTGTGTGAAATCTGTTATGTTTTTCTAGATTTGAATATCGTCTGAAGCTTTTTGGACACTCCGAACACTTGTACGTGTTCTTTTCTGTTTGGGCTAGGTCATGTGGAATCAAATTTGATTTTCCTGAATGTGATCCGTTCTTTTCATGAATTCTTGTATGTCGTTGTCGAGTTTGATGAAGTGAAAATTTCTTTGGACAAAATAAGCATTTAAATGGTTTCTCTCCTGTATGAACTCTTGTATGTTGTAATAGATATCCATGTGCTAAATAAGTCTTTGGACACTGTGAACACTTAAATGGTTTGTCTACTGTATTAACTGTAATGTTTTTACCTGGACTCTCCTTAGCAGAAAAGCCTTTAAGACTCTCTAAACCCTGATTTGATGTCTCTGTTTTACAAACTTTCATGTTTGTGGCCAAATTTGATTTATCTGAACATTCTGTCTCCTCTGAGCACTGAGTAATATTTTTAGCTAGGCTTTCCTTATTAGAAAAGTCTTTTAGACACTTTGAACTCTGATTTGATGTCTCTTTTGTGTGAACTTTCATGTCTGTAGTAAAACTGGACTTATCTGAACATTCTGGCTCCTCCTCCTTTGAGCACTGATGTAATTTTTTCAAATTATGAACTCTCATATGCTGATCGTGACTTCTCTTATTAGAACTATTTTTCCGACACTGTGAACTCTGTTGTTGTTTTTTCAGTGGTTTATGAAGTGTGCTATGTATCAGCATATTTGACTGACTTGAGCATTTACTAGCATCCTCTGAGCAATATTGTTTCTCTCCTTTATTAACACCTGAATGTTTTACTAGATGTGAATCCTTTACAAAATCTTGTAGATACACATAACACTTATATTTTTTCTCCAATGCATGAATTTCCATATGTTTAACTAGATCTGGATGTCGTTGAAAGTCTTTCAGACAATCTGAACACTGATATAACTTTCTTCCTCTCTTAGTTGCCATCCTGAATTACATCTGTTTGAATCTGAAAAATATCTGTCATGAGCTCTATATATTTATCCTCTATAATGTTATATAAAACCAAATCTCAATTATTTCTGTCTTTTAGTTATGATGAACACATGAATAGGCTCTCTCCCTTGTATGAACTTTCTTGTTTAAAAGGAGCATTCCTTTAAGTAATTTATGCACCCCCCCCCCCCCCCCCCCCCCCCCCCCACCCCCCCCCCCCCCCCCCCCCCCCACCCAATGACAGTATATCTTATATATGAACATGGAAATTTGATTTAAATTGTCCTATTAACAATAAATGGTCATGTAGGTTTTTACTTGGATGAAGTCTTATTTGTCGATATTATATTTGTTAATATTATACATGAGGTTTATTGAAAAAATAGGTTTTAGAGGAGAAACTATTTAACACTGTTTGTACTGATATGGCTAGTGCTAGTGTTATTTGATATGGCAAGTATTAAACAGACTGACACTGATTTAATTCAAATCCTGAAAGACCTTTCATCTTAAAAAAGACTTTTGCACTTTTCTTGTGGACACTGTGAGGTGGACTGTAAACTGCCAATATTTTATAATAGCCCTGGCAAAAGAGGAAAGTAGTAGATATTATGGAGTAGATATTATGGAAGAGAGGAGGGGGATAGATAAGAGGCCTATCCAGTACTGATTTTCAAGTAATGGTGCGTAATTTACTTTAGTCAACACGACACGTGCACAAGCTGCACACAACATGTCCCAGCTCATATACAACAAGTGTATTGATCAAAAGATTTTTGCCACGGCGAGAAATAATAGTAAACAATGTTATTAGAGAGTAAGTGAGGATCAACAAGGTTTCTTCTGTGGGTCACCCTCACTTGTTGGGAAATAATCACTAGCACTATAAACAAGGAATACTTAACTCCTAGTTTCTTAAATTACTGATATATTGCTGAGGATGATCTGAGAAAGTGATTTGGCCCAGTAATAACCACAGAGTTTATGAAATAGCCTAAATACTGCTGTGGTAGTAGTGCTGATGTGTGGTGGTACTGTTGGCGGTACTGCTGATGGTCTGCTAGCTGTACAGCTAGTTAAAAAAGGGTTTAAAAACCCCTTTTTTTTTTATTTACTGCTGGTGGTACACTGATGGTACAGCTGGTGGTACTGCTTCTCTACAACACTGGTAAATAGAACAAGAAGTGTTAATAAATGAGTGTCAGCTTTATAAGTGATATATTTTCATGTCTTACTTTACTCTCCACTCTTGTGACAAATGTCTCCCCCTGCCCTGTGAAGCAAGGAAAGGCAGGAAGAGCTGAAGGAGGCAATCTGGTTTGATCCAAGGGCAGGATAAATCCACTTCCTTGGATCAAGAGATTCTTATTGGCATCAAGGTGCCTCCCATGAGGGATGCACAGTGCCTGCACTCTGAAGGAGGGCTGGGGTGGGATGCACAGTGCCTGCACTCTGAAGGAGGGCTGGGGTGGGATGCACAGTGCCTGCACTCTGCAGGAGGGCTGGGGTGGGATGCACAGTGCCTGCACTCTGAAGGAGGGCTGGGGTGGGATGCACAGTGCCTGCACTCTGAAAGGAGGGTTGGGGTTGGCCTGGGGAGGTGGCACGGCATTTTCTCCTCGGTCGCCATGAGGGACGTCGGGAGGAACGGGGCACACAGGCTCGATGCGCCACTAGCTCATGTTAACTTCCACATGTTCATTTCTGGAGTAAGTTCTCGATGATTCATTTTACTTTTTGTGTGTTGTTTTTTTTTTTTTTCTGGTTTAGGCACAGTGCCTTCACTTCTGAAGGAGGGCTGGGGTGGGTTGCACAGGGCCATGCTCTCTGTAGGAGGGTGGGGGGGTGCACTGGTGAAGGATAGAGGTTGGTGGGAGGGGGGGGTGGGGTGGGGGCGGGTGGTCGGGAGTGGGGGGGTAAGGGGGGTGGATGGGGGGGTCGGGGGGGGGTGGGGGGTGGGGGCAAGGGTCCGGGGGAGGGGGTGTGCAGGGGGGGTGAGAGGGGGGGGGGTGATTAGGGTTGGGGGTCGCGGCGAGGGTGGGGGGGGAGGTGGCGGGGCTGGGCTTACCAAGTGGGGCCGGTGGGGGGTCGTAGTGCGGGGACGGCGGAGGGGCGACCGCGGGGGCAGGGGGACCGGTGGGGCCCCCCGGTTGAGGGGGAGGGGGAGGGTGGGGCTGAGTGGGGGCAAGGGGGTGGCTAGGTTTAGATGACGGGGGGGGGGGGGGGGGGGGTGGGGCTGGCGGGGGGGGGGGGGCGGAATTCGTGTGGGTCAGGGGGGGGCAGGTGGTTTGGGGGGGGTGGGGGCGGCGGGGGGGAGTGGTGAGGGGGGGGTCCGGGGGGGGGGGCTGGGGGGGGGGGGCAGGGTGGGGGGGGTTGGGGGGGGGGGGGGGGGGGGGGGGGGGGGGGGGATCAGGGCGGGCTCGCGGTATAGGTAGGGATTGTTCTCTAAAACCCTCCCTACCAAATACCCGGTTTCAAACAATCCAGTTACATAGTAATACCTTGCACTAGGAAACGAATGGATTTGTCAGTTGAAAACAGAGTAGAGGAGTTAGTAGATGGGGAGCTGGAGGTATAGGGTAGATAGCGGGAATAATCTGAGGAACTTTTAAATGTCAATGAAAAAAAGGAGGCAGTAATTTCATGCACTGGCCAGGGAGGTATAACATCTTTTAGGAGTGAAGAAGAGCAGGATGTGAGTTGTGGGGGGGAGGTGCGTGGTCATTGTGTAGAAATGAAAAGGGGGTTAAAGCAGCTGGAACATTGACAAGGATTCTGACAGAAATGTTTAAAAGCAGTGGAGGGATAGTGTTGGCATTTTTGTTTAATAAATGTAGGTAGTAGGTTGGTAGACAGCAACCACCCAGGGAGGTACTACCGTCCTGCCAAGTGGTGTAAAACGAAGCCTGTGATTGTTTTACATGATGGTAGGATTGCTGAATGTTTTTGTCTGTCTCATAAATATTGCAAGATTACAGGCATGTCTTGCTACTTTACTTACACTTAGTTCCACACTACACATACATGACACATTTATTTATCACACTCATCTGAGTTTTCTTTGATTTTATTTATAGTTCTTGGTTTATCTAATTTTCCTTTTATATCCATGGGGAAAGTGAGATATGAATAGAATCTTCCTCCTGTAAAGCATGCGTGTTGTAAAAGTCAAACTAAATGCCGGGAAACAATGGCTAGTAACCCCTTTTCTCTAAGATTACTAAAAAGAATAAGAAGAAGAAAATTGTCAAAGTGGGAAGTCTGAATGTGCGTGGATGTTGTGCAGTGATTAGGAAAGAGTGATTGTGGGATGTTATGAATGAGAAGAAGCTGGGTTGTCCTGGCTTTAATTGAAACAAAGTGAAGGGGTGGGAGAGTTTCAGTGGAAGGAATAAATGGATTAGGTCAGGGGTTTCAAATAGAGTTAGAGCTAAAGAAGGAGTAGCAATAATGTTGACGGATAAGCTATGGCAAGGAAAAGAGGGACTATAAATGTATTAATTAGGATTATGTGGGTCAAAATAAAGATTGGATGTGAAAAGTGGGTTATAATAAGCGTGTATGCACCTGGAGAAGAGAGAAGTATTTAAGAGGAGAGAGAGAGATTTTGGGAAATGTTGAGTTTAAATGCGTGGGGAGTTTTGAATCCAAGTGTGAGAGTAATGGTGTTGGGATTTCAATGTAAAGTGGGTAAAATTGTTATGGAAGTAGTAGGTAAATTTGGGGTGCCGGGGTAAATGAAAAGGGGAGCCTTTAATGAGCTATTGTGAGAAAGAAATTGGTAATAAGTAATACATATTTTATGAAAAAGAGGATAAATAATATAACAAAGGTATGATGTAGCACGTAATGAAAGTAGTGTTTATTAGACTATGTATTGGTGGATAAAAGGTTGATGGGTAGGCTCCGGAGTGTACATGTTTATAGAGGGGCAACTCGATATATTGGATCATTATTTAGTTGTAGCTAACAGTTAGAGAGTAAGAGGTGATGGGAAAAGAGGAAGGTGGCAACTAACAAAGTAAGAGGGAGGTGAAAGTGTTAAACTAAGGGAGGTGGAAGTTCGGGTGGAGATATAAGAGACTATGGCAGAAAGGTGGGCTAGTGCAATGATGAGTAGTGAGGGGGGTTGAAGGGGGTTGGAATAGTTTTAAAAATGAAGTATTAGAATGTTGGGGCAGAAGTTTGTGTTATAGGAGGGTGGGGGGCAGGAGGAAAGAGGGAGTGATTGGTGGAATGATGAAGTAAAGGGTGTGATAAAGAGAAAAAGTTAAGCTTCATGAGGAGGTTTTTACAAGCAGAAGAGTTATAAGAAAGCGCAGAGTAATATGGAGAGTAAAAGAAAGTTAAAGAGAGTGGTAAGAGAGTGCAAAAGGAGAGCAGATGATATGAGTGGGAGAGGCATGTCAAGAAATTTTAATGAAAAGAAAAAATTTTGGAGTGAGTTAAACAAGTTAAGAAAGCCTTAGGGGGAAATAGGGATTTGTCAGTTAAAAAAAGAGTGGTGAGTTAGTAGATGGGGAGTGGAGGTATTGGGTAGATGGCGGAATATTTTTGAGGGAACTTTTAATGTTAAGGAAGAAACAGAGGGCAGTAATTTCATGCACTGATCCTTTCCAAAAAAACCCCCCACCAATCCCACCAGTACCAGGAGGTATACCATCTTTTAGGAGTGAAGAAGAGCAGAATGTAAGTGTGGGGGAGGTACGTGAGCATACGTAAAATGAAAGGGGGTAAAGCATGGAACTGATTGGATCATGACAGAAATGTTAAAAAGCAGGGGTGGGATATAGTGTTGGAGTGGTTGGTACTTTTGTTTAATAAATGTAGGAAGAGGGGAAGGTACCTAGGGATTGGCAGAGAGCATGTTATTGTCCTTTTTATAAAGGGAAGGGGACAAAAGAGACTGTAAAAATTATAGAGGAATAGTTATGAGTATACCAGGAAAAGTGTACGGTAGGGTTATAATTGAAAGAATTTAGAGTAGACAGATGTAGGATTGCGGATGGCAAGGGGTTTTAGGTGGGTAGGGGACTGTGTAGATCAAGTGTTTACATTTGAAGATATATGTGACAGTATTTAGATAAAGATAGGGAAGTTTTTATTGCATTTATGGATTTAGAAAGGCATATATAGAGTGGATAGAGGAGCAATGGTGGCAGATGTTGCAAGTATTATGGATAGGTGGTAAGTTATTAAATGCTGTAAAGAGTTTTTATGAGGATAGTGAGGCTCAGGTTAGGGTGTGAAGATGAGAGGGAGACTACTTCCCGGTGTAAAAGTAGGTCTTAGACAGGGATGTGTAATGTCACCCATGGTTGTTTAATATATTTATAGTTGGCGTGTAAAGGAAGTACTGGGTAAATGCTAGGTGTTTGGGAGGGGGGTGGTGATTAAATTATGGGGAATAAATTCAAAAATGGGAATTGGACACAGTTACTTTTTGTGATGATACTGTGCCTTATGGGAGATTCTAAAGAAAAAATTGGCAAAGGTTAGTGGATGAGTTTGGGAATGTGTGTAAAGGTAGAAAGTTGAAAGTGAACATAGAAAAGAGTAAGGTGATGAGGGTGTCAAATGATTTAGATAGAAAAATTGGATATCAAATTGGGGTGGGGAGATATGGAAGAAGTGAATGTTTTCAGAATTACTTGGGAGTTGACGTGTCGGCGGAATGGATTTATGAAGGATGAGGTTAATCATAGAATTGATGAGGGAAAAAAGGTGAGTGGTGCGTTGGGGTATATGTGGAGTCAAAAAACGTTATCTATGGAGGCAAAGAAGGGAATGTATGAAAGTTATAGTTAGTACCAACACTTATATGGGTGGAGATTGGGTGGTAAATGCAGCAGCGAGGGACGGTATGGAGGCAGTGGAGATGTCCTGTTTTAGGGCAATGTTTGGGGTAAATATTATGCAGAAAATTCGGAGTGTGGAATTAGGAGAAGGTGTGGAGTTAATAAAAGTATTAGTAGAGGCAGAAGAGGGGTTGTTGAGGTGGTTTGTCATTTAGAGGAGAATGGATCAAAGTAGAAATGACATGGAAAGCATATAATCTATGGGGAAGGAAGGCGGGTAGGGGTCGTCCTCGAAAGGGTTGGAAGAGAAGGGTGGTAAAGGAGGTTTTGTGGGTAAGGGTTGACTTCCAGCAGGTGCGTGAGCGTGTTAGATGGAGTGAATGGAGACGAATGGTACCTTGGGACCTGTACGAATCTGTTGGAGTGTGAGGAGGGTAATATTTAGTGAAGGGATTCAGGGAAACCGGTTATTTTTCATATAGACGGACTTGGAGTCCTGGAAATGGAAGTACAATGCTGCACTTTTAAAGGAGGGGTTTGGGATATTGGCAGTTGGAGGGACTATGTTGTGTATCTTTTATATGGGTATGCTTCTAGACTGTTGTATTCTGAGACCTTCTGCAAAAACAGTGATAATGTGCCGAGTGTGGTGGAAGTGTTGAACGATTGATGGAAAAGTATTTTCTTTTTGGGGATTTTCTTTCTTTTTGGGTCTCCCTGCTCGGTGGGAGACGGCCGACTTGTTGAAAAAAAAAAAAAAAAAAATGTAGGAATGAGAGAAAGGTACCTACAGATTGGCAGAGAGCATGTAAGTTACTTAATATGAAGGGAAGGGGGACAAAAGAGATTGTAAAATTATAGGGGAATAAGTTTACCGAGTATACCAGGTAAAGCGTACAGTGGGTTTATTACTGAAGAATTAAAGGTAAGACAGAGAGCAGGATTGCGATGAGCAAGGAGGCTTTAGAGTGGGTTGGGGAACAAGCAGATCACAGTGTAAGTAGAAAAGTTGGAGGGATAGGGGGTGAAGGAGGTTTTGTGGGTAGGGGCTTGGACTCTGCTATGCAAGGAGCACGAGGAAGTGAAATGGAGACGAATGGGTTTTTGGGACCTGACGAGCTGTTGGGAGATGCTGCAGCAGGCGTAAATACAGGGCCTCTCCTCATTAAACAACGGAGTTCTGTTCCTCGAAAGATCACGTCGCGTAAACGAATTCGTCGCTAAGGAGGTGCATACTTATAAATAGGTACCAGTGAACCTCTACAACGAGTGCATCCCGTTTGAGTTTTTCCAGATACAAGCAGTCTATAGGTCAATTTTTTGCTTCCAGACACAAGGGAATTTCCAGATGCAAGCGGGCTCAAGGAAGGTTCCTTGACACTGAGGGGGGCTCTTGCTCTTTGATCTAGGGAAC
>NW_026503354.1:0-11423 GCF_026875155.1 Cherax quadricarinatus
TATCCCCGGGGGGGAAACTGTGAGGCAGTATACTGGGGGAAACTGTGAGGGTATATGGGGGGACTTTGAGTAGCCCGAGGGGAAATGTGAGCAGTAATGGGGGGAAACTGTGAGACAGCATAAAAAAGGGGAAACTGTAGGCAGTTACGGGGGGAAACGTAGGCGGATACTAAAGGGAACTGTGAGGCGTATACTGAGGGGAACTGGGGGCGTTATGGGGGAACTTGAGCAGAATAAGGAAACTGTGGGGAGTATACTGGGGGGGATTTGGGGGCAGTACAGGGGATTTGGGGGGAATAGAGGGAAAAATTGGGGGGAGTTATGAGGGGAACTGTGGGCAGTAACGGGGGAAACGTGGGGAGTATACTGGGGGGAAAACGTGGGAATATGGGGGGAAATGGGGGCAGTATATGAAAACTGTGGGGCGTTATGAGGGAATGTGAGGCGAATATGAGGAACTGGGGGCGTTTTTGAGGGGAACTGTGAGGAAAACGAGGGGAACGTGAGGCAGTATACTGAGGAGAACTGTGGGCGTATACTGGGAAACTGTGGGGCAGTAACGAGGAAAACTGTAGGCAGTAACTGGGGGGAACGTAGGCGTATCTGAAAAAATTTTGAATAAAAACTTGAATATATTCCTTTCCAGATATCACATACTTTTGATCCCTTTTTATTAAACCATTTAATTTATTAAAACGTTTTTTTGGGGGGGTTTTTTTGTTTTTTTTTTGGGGGGGGGGGGTTTTTTTTTTTTGTGTGGGGTGTGTGTGTGTGGTGGGGTTTTTGTTTTTGGGGTAATTTCGTGCCGAATAGGTAAAACTGGTCAGTTAGAAAAAACTATTTAAATTAAATTTTTTTAAAATTTTCTCTTATCTTTTAAAAAAAATTTTTTCATTTATGTAATGTAAAAATTTAATAATTTTTTACCAAAAGAATCTTAGAAACTTCCCCTACCTTAATAACAAGCGCAATTTAATTTAGCCTAATCCAACTAAATATTTTCAGATAAGTTTACAATAATTTATAATATAAAGAAACACAATGGAATATATTTTTTTTCGTTAGTTCAGAATGATTTTTGCGAAATTATTCCCTACACAAATTTTCATTTGCCTTATTCGACAGAACAGCGTTGTATTTAAGCCAAAATCGCATGGTTTTACCTATTCGGGGGACGACATATAATTATTAAACAAATTTAAACTGATCGATTAGTATATGGGAAAAGAGTGAACCATAGTAATTATTAAAGTTCGTGAATAAAGTAAACATTAATGTTCGTGAATCGATAATTATTCGTGTGTTGTGAACATAGAATTATGACTGCTACCCGAGTCTTTGGGAAAAAACTCTGCTACCTGGGTTCCCCTTTAAAACAGGAAAATAAACGGAATAAAGCGTAGAGTCAAAACAACAGACATTTGAGTCGAGGAACTAGTGGAGGTTCCTTTCAGTGGGGGTTCCTGCCCAGTTTTCTGTCCCTTCCATGGCTCTCCACTGTCCAGTGGGGTGTCCATGTGTAAATGGGGCCGAGGTCATTTAGTCTTCTAGATTTGTGAGATTAGTGAATTTCTTCGCACGTATTGTGGGGTGTATTGAGGGTTTTATTTTTCCATTCGGGGGTATGAAATTTTTGATGCTCCACCCGGTATTGGGGATGTTATTGTTCACGCCACGGGATTGTGGGTGTAAATTATTTAGCCACGGATTGTGGAAAGTATATGGTGACGCCACGGGATTGTGGGTGTAACTGAGACGCCCCGGGATTGTGGGATGTTATTTATTAAAACCCGGATTGTGGGGTTATATTTATTAAGCCACGGGATTGTGGAATGTAAAACTGATGACCCCAAAACGGGATTGTGGGAATGTATATTGAAAAAAGCCAGTTGTGGGGATGAATTGATAAGCCAGGGGGGGGGGGGGGGGGGGGGGGGGGGGGGGGGGGGGGGGGGGGGGGGGGGGGGGGGGGGGGGGGGGGGGGGGGGGGGGGGGGGGGGGGGGGGGGGGGGGGGGGGGGGGGGGATTGGGAATGTTTGATGACCCCAGGGGGTTGTGGGAGTATATTGTTTAAAGCCACGGGATTGGGGGGATGTATTTTGTTTAAGCACGGGATTGTGGGATGTATTTGTTTAAGCCACGGGATTGTGGAAATGTTACTGATGACGCCCGGTTTGTGGAATGTATATGATACGCCACGGGTTGTGGGATGTAATTGTTAAGCCAGGGGATTGTGGGATTTTAATGTTAAGCCACGGGTTTGTGGGTGAATTGTTTGCCAGGGTTTGGGGGATGTTATTGATTAACCAGGGGATTGTGGGGTTATTGAAAAGCCACGGGATTGTGGGGTTTTATTGTTTTAAAGCCAGGGGATTTGGGATGTTTTTTGATGAAGCCACGGGTTTGGGGGTGAAATTGTCCGGGGCCATATTGGGGACCAGAGTGCAGGGAACAATTTTGCAAATGCGGGAGTAGGACCCAGTGTCTGCACCAGCAGATCTGAATGATCCGTGTTGCAGGTGAGACCAAAAAACCTGTGTCTGCGAAACAGACTAAATGTCCAGTGCCCCTGCAGGAGCAGATCACTGTAAACCCGTGTCTGCGGAGAGATCTAAATGTCCAGTGTCTGCGGCAGAGATCACGTAAAACCATGTTGCAGGAGGTCCAATGATCAGTGTCCCTGCGGCAGCAGTCACAGTGAACCGTTTTCTGCAGGAGGATCTAAATTTCCCCCAGTGTTTGAAACCCAGAGATCTCAATAATCCGTGACTGCAGGAAAAGATCTCAATGATCCAGGTCTACGGGAATTCAAAGTCCCCGGTGCAGGGGAGAGCTCGGGGGGGGGACAAGCCAGTGTCTCCAAAAATCCAATTTGTTTAAAAATTTACTTTCTGGAGAAAGCAAAAAAAATTTTACAAGAGATTTCATATTTTGGCTGGCGCAACTTATAGCAGATATCTTCTGTGCCTCCCCTGCAACGGGGCCAAACCTGAGAGACTCTTGGTCTATAATCCCTGCCACCGGGCCACCCTGAGAGACTTCTTGTCTCTCCTCCCTGACTACGGGCACACCCTGAGAGACTACCTTGTCTCTCCTCCCTGCCACGGGCTCCATGAGAGACTACCTTGTTCTCCTCCTGCCACGGGACGGCCACCCTGAGGACTACCTGTCTCTCATCCCTGCCACGGGCACCTGAGGAGACTCTTGTCTATCCTCCCTGCCACGCCACCCTGAGTGCTACTTGCTCTTCCTCCCCCCCTGCACGGGCCACCCTGAGAGACTACCTTGTCTTACTCCCTTTGCACGGGCCACACTGGTGGGGACTTACCTTGTCTCTTCCCCCATGCCACGGGCCACCACTGTGATACCTTGTCTCTCCTCCCTGCCACGGGCCACCCTGAGAGATTACCTTGTCCCTCTCATCCCTGCCACGGGACACAACTGAGAGTACTTACCTTGTCTCTCCCCCTGCCACGGGCACCCAGTGACTACCTTGTTTCTCCTCCCTGCCACGGGCCACCCTGAGAGACTACTCTTGTCTCTCCTCCCTGCCACGGGCCACCCTGAGAGGACTTCCTTGTTCTCCTCCCTGCCAAGGGCCACCTGTGACTTCCTTGTACAATCCCTCCCTGCCACGGGCCACACGAGTGGGACTACTTGTCTACTCCTCCCCCTGCACGCCAACCTGAGAGGACTACCTTGTCTCTCCTCCCTGCCACTGGCCACACTGATGATGATTACTTGTCTCTCCTCTTATGCACGGGCACCCTGAGAGATACCTTGTCTCTCCTCCTGCCACGGGCACCCTGAGAGTCTACCTTGTCTCCTCCTCCTGCCACGGGCCATTCCCTGGTGAGGACTACCTTGTGTATCCTCCCTGCCAGTGGCACCTCGAGCAGAATCCTTGTCTCTCCTCCTGCCAAGGCCCACCCTGAGAGATTCCTTGTATTCTCCTCCCTGCCACGGGCCACCCTGAGAGAATACCTTGTCTATCACTCCTTGCCACGGGGCACACAATGAGAGGACTACCTTGTCTCTCCTCCCTGCCACGGGCCACCCTGAGAGACATACCTTGTCTCTCATACCCTGCCACGGGCCACACTGGAGGCTACCTTGTCTCTCCCCCTCCCTACGCCACAGGTCACCCTGAGAGAATACCTTGTGTCTTCTCCTCCCTGCCACTGGCCAACCTGAGAGACTGCTTGTCTCTCCTCCCTGCCACGGGCCCACACTGTGGACTACTTGTATCCCCCAACTTTTTCCCCCCTTTCCCCCTTTGCCACGGGTCACCATGAGTGACTACCTTGTGTTCCTTCCTCAACACATGGTCATCCCCGAGAGATTCCTTGGTGTCTACTCTATTCACTGGCACACCTGAGAGTCTGCCTTGTCTCTCTCCCTGCCAAGGGCCACCCTGTTGGACTTCCTTGTCTCTACACCCTCCTGCCCAACGCCCCCGGAGGTCACCATGAGAGACTGTGATGCAGGAGATCCGTGGAACGAACGTACGACGTGAGACTACCTTTTCAGTCCTCTCCTCCCTACCCCACGGGCCACCCTGAGAGACTAACCTTGTCTCTCCTCCCTGCACGGGACACCATGAGAGACTAACCTTTGTCTCTCCTCCCTGCACGGGGTCCACCATGAGAGATACCTGTCTCTCCTCTGCCATGAGCCTACCTGAGAGATTACCTTGTCTCTCTCCCTGCCACGGGCACACCTGAGAGATTCTACATTGTCCTCTCCCCTCCCTACACGGTCCACCCTGAGTGACTCCTTGGTCTATCCTCATGGACACGGGGCCACCCTGAAGATACCTTTGTCTCTCATCTCTGCCATGGGCCACCCTGAAGCAGAATTACCTTGTCTCTCCTACATGCCGCGGGCCACCCTGAGAGTTACTACCTATGTCTCTCCGCCACTTACCACGGGCCAACACCTGAGAGATACTACCTTCGTCTCTCCTCCCTGCCACGGGCCTCCCTGTGAGATTACTTGTTCTACAACCCTGCCACGGGATCCCCCTGAGAGATACTACCTTATCTCTCCACACTACCACGGAGGCCCACCCTGAGAGATATAGTGCGTCCTCCCAGTGTGTGACCCTCTTACTGGAGTGCTTCTCCAGGGGGGGGGTTTTTTTTATGTGTGACCTTTACTGAGTGCTTCTGGTTTTGTGACCTCTTACTATGTGTTCTCTCTGGTTGTGAATCCTTCTGACGTGCTTCCTCCAGTGTCACTGTGACTCTTACTAAGGCTTCTCCAGGTGTGTGCTCCCCTTACTCGAGTGCTTCTAAAGTGTGTGTCCCACCTTTACTGAGGCTTCTCCAGGTGTGTGCCATCTTAATGAGTGCTTCTACCAGGTGTGTAACTCTTACTAAGTGATTCTCGGGTGTGTGACCTCTTACTGTTTTTCCAGGGGTGTGACCCTGCTGAGTGCTTCTACAGGTGCTGTGAACCTCTTTACTGAGTGCCTTTCTCAGGTGTGTGACCCTTTAATGAGTACTTCTCCAGTGTGTGACCTATTTACTAATGTGCTTTCTAGGTTGTGTGCCTCTTACTAAGGGCTTCTCACAGTGTGTGACCCTTTCTGACTGCTTCTCCAGGTGTGTGACATCTTAACTGAGTGCTATCAGGTGTGTGACCTATGAGTGCCTTATCCAGGTGTGTGACCATTTTACTATGTGCTTCTCCAGGTTGGGAGTCCTAATAGTGCTTCTCGGGTGTATGACTCTTACTAAGTGCTTCTCCAGGTGTGTGGACCTCTTTCTAAATGTTTCTTCAGATATGTGACCTCTTACTAGCGTGATTATCCAGTTGTGTGAACCTCTTACTGATGCTCTATAGGTGGTGACATCTTACTAAGTGCTTCTCCAGGTGTGTGACATCTTACTACAGTGCTTCTCACAGATGTGTGACCTCTTACCTGATGCTTCTCTAGGTGTGTGTTCCTCATTACTAGTGCTTCTCCAGATGTTGTTGAACTCTTACTAAGTGCTTTCTACAGTGTTGTGACCCCTTACTAAGTGCTTCTCACAGATGTGTGACCTCTTACTAAGTGCTTCTCCCAGTTGTGTGACCCCTTACTAAGTGATTCTTCAGTGTGGTGACATTTAGCAGTGAAAAGGTGACAGTGCCAGTAAGATGATAGTGCAGTAAGATGTTAGTGCACAGTGAGAAGACAGTTGCCTGTGATGTGACAGTGGCAGTGAGGTGATAGTGTCGTGAGTGACAGTGCCAGTGTGAGATGACAAGTTGCCAGTGAGGTGACAGTGCAGTAAGATGATAGTGCAAGTGAGATCGTAAAGTGCCAGTGCGGTGACAGTGCAGTAGGGTGACAGTGCCAGTGAGGTGATAGTGCCAGTGACGGTGACACCAGTGCCAGTGATGTGACTGTGCCAATGTCATTAAGGGAAGCAGGGGAGGGTAAAGAACGATGGGTACAATAATGAGAATAAAAGGAGTAGGGGCAGGTGTTGAGAGGGAATTAGGTAGGTAAATGTGACAGTGTCAGTGACAGGAGCTGTCAAGTAATGCCAGGTCAGTGACAGGAGCAGTAAGTAGTGCAAGGTCGTGAAGGGCAGTAAGTAGTGCCAGGTCTGTGAAGGAGCAGTAATGTTAGTGCCAGGTCAGTGAACAGGATCAGTAAGTAGTGCCAGGTCAGTGACAAGAGCAGGTAAATGCTAGTGCAAGAGTCAGTGACCAGGAGCAGTAAGTAGTGCCAGGTCAGTGACAGGAGCAGTAAGTAGTGCCAGGTCAGTGGACAGGGAGCAGTAAGTAGTGCCAGGTCAGTGTCAGGAGCAGTAAGTAGTGCCAGGTCACTTACCACCTTCCTCTCACCACCCCCAACACTACAAACCTCCGTACAAATAAATTAATAATGAAGATATTAAATTAGATAACGGAGACAGTGGGACTTTAATGTTCACTGAAAACAGTTTTATTATTAAGTTCTTGTACTGAATAAAATTGGGAACAGGAGGACAGGACTGGGTTTAGATAAAGGGGACTTACAAAAGCAGTGAACGGGAATGCAATTAAATGAAAAAAATTGAATTTATTTTAGGAGGACATTCACCTAAAAGGACCCCGCACCCACTAGCCCGGGGCCCCAAAACCCACATGGCACAGCTATTCCCCAGAGCTCCCACCCTAAAGACCTTTTTTCCCCAAGAGCGAACTCAATCTCCCCCAAGACTCCACTACTCTCCCACAAAAAATTTGGAAATTCCCGAAATAGTAAGTAAAAAGGACAAAAGTGAAACAAATGGACTTTATTGTGGCAACTTTTCGCTTCCAGGAGCTTTATCAAGCCTTTAAAAAACAATACATGGACACAGGGGGTAAAAAGGTAAAGGAGTGAATCCCCCGGATTTACCACGTGTCAACAGTGATGATATATTATAGTATTTGTGACAAAAGAAAACATAAGGGTAGAGCAATTTAATTTCGTACATAGAAAAAAGGATAAAAAGTAATTTGGGAACAAAAAAAAGGATGGAAAATTTTAAAAACGAATGAGGCAGCTTTTTCAGTGTTCACCCCTTTGCTTTTGGAGAAACAGGAGAGACTATTTTGAGGGCAGGGTTACTGTTTTCAGGGGATTCTTGCTAAGACTTGGGAAGGGGAAGGCCCCCGTTGTTTTGTTTAATTGAAAATTTAAACAGCGACAGGCTGAAAAAAGGGCATTGCGTGGGGGAAAATTAGTTTCTTTTACAAAATTGGGCTCTCGAATTTCAAAGATATTGGGGGAATTTGGGTGTTGTACACAGGGTTGTTTAAGTTGTCGCCTAATGGTATATTGTTCTTTTGAGGGGGGGTGTCGAGGTTTTTTCTTGTGTTCACCTACGTAGATCTTGTCACAGCCTCCACGGATGTGAAATCCGCTTGACTGGGTTGTGGTTTTTTTTTGGGTTAAACCAAAATAAACCCCCCCCCACGGTTTGTTGTGAAAGTACTTTTGAGACTTTAGGGCAACCTGGCTGTTGGGAAAAATTATAACTTTGTTGGGAGGGGTGTGATGCTTGGGAATTAAATTTGAAGAGTCTTTTCTTGCAGTCTTGATGAAAAAAAAAGGAAATTAAAACTCATGAATTTTGGGTAAATTTAAATACATTCCCTCAAGAAACTCAGGACTAAAATTGGTATGCTCTTAGGAAAAACCCCGATGAGACCTCTTTTGGTCTTGGTATCTTGACGGGAAATAGAAGTGTGTGGACATTTTTATTGGGGGGTTTTCCGATAAACTTGAAATTTTAGGTTGTTGCCCTTTTGTGAATGAACTCGGGGAAAGGTACTTGTCATTGGACTCTTTTTCAGGTAAACTGAATCGCTGGTTCAACGCGTTGAGCCTTGCTGAACCCCGTAAAATAAAAAAGTTTTGGAGTTATTACAAGGACATCGACGTAACGAAACCCAAGTGACGCTTGAAGGGTTTAAAGTTGGCGAAGTGTTGGGACCTAGTGTTCCATGTAAAAGTTGGCTGGAGGCATTTTTGGGGGCCCCTTCCCATGCGTGGGTTTGTTTGTGAGCTTGTTATTAAAGGAAAAAACGTTGAAGTTAACCGAGTTAAAATCAATAACAAAATCTCCGGGAGGTAAAGGAAATTAATCCGGGTTTGACTTTACGTCGTAAAACCTCGATGGTTTTTTTTGGTAGGTACTTTTGTAAAGGGGGAAGTCACATCCAAACGCTTAGTTTCTTGTTAGGGAAGGTTACGGGAGCGGTTGAAAAAAGACCCCTGAGTGTTAAGGAGGGGGCGTTTTCCCCCAGAAGGGGGGAAAGATTTTTGGCAAAAACCCCGGCATTTTGTGTGGAGCATGCCTTCCGACTGATTGGGTTGGAGGGAATTTTGGTTTATGGTTTTGGGGTAAACCAAACATGTGTGCGGGTTTAAAAAAGGTTTTTGCTTGGGACAATAAAAAGTTTTCCCTTCTCTAGGCTTTTTGAGTATTTGTCGGGTTTTGTATGAAAGTTTTGGTGACGCTCCCCTGTTGGTGCGAGGGGTTCTTTTTAGATTAAACATTCAAAAGGTCCATCTTTTTAGTTTGATACGGGTGGGGGTAAGACACTCCCCTCCTTTTTCGGCGGTGGTGAGTGTCTTACTCAAACCAGTGACTAAACACTAAAATGATGGACCTTTTTAATGTCAATCTACTACGAACCCCAGACCAACAGTGGAGACGTCACCAAAGACTTTCTTACAAACCAACAAATACCAAACGCACTAGAGAAGGGAAAAATTCGTACTTGTTACCAAGCAACCCCAAACCCCCCATGTTTGGTTTTTTCCCAAGACCCCTAAACACATATTCTCTCAGACCAATCACGTCGGAAAAGGGAGGGGCCCCCACAAACTACCGGGGGTTCTTGCCAAACATCTTTTCCCGCCTTTTGGGGGCCCCAGCCCCCCATTTAAACACTCAGGGGACTTCTAACCGCACCGTAAACCCCTCCATCCGTAACAAGAAAAATAAGGGGAGTTTGGATGTGATTCCCTTTCACAAAAAATACCCCACCAAAAAAGCCATCGAGGTTTACGACGTAAAATCAACCAGGACCTTAAACTTCCTTTACCTCCCCGGGTTTTTTTGACTTTTTGAACTCTTGTTTTAATTCACTGTTTTTCCTTTAATAACAAGCCTACAAACAAACTACGGCATGGGAATGGGGGCCCCAATAAGTGCCGCCTAGCCAAATTATACTGGAACCCTAGAGTCCGAACACTTTGCCAACATCACCCTCAAGCGTCACTTGTTCGTTACGGGCGATGTCCTCGTAATAACTCCAAAACGTTTTGATGTACGGGATCTTCAGGCAAGGGTCAACGCAGTTGAACCAGGGATCAGTTTTAAAAAAAGATAATGAAAGCTACCCCCTGAGTTCATTACAAAATAGACAAAATAAGATTTCAAAATTTTTGGAAAACCCCCCAATAAAAAGATCTCACACCTTTTATTCCCGTCAAGATACCAAGACCAAAAGGGCATCATATCGGTTTTTTTCCCAAGACCAACCCCAATTTTTAGTCCTGAGTTTCTTGACGAGGAATGTACTTACATTCCCAAACTTCCCGGTTAAATTTCCTTCTTTTTTATCAAAGACTGCAAGAAAAGAGCTCTTAATCATCAATTTTTCCACCATCAACACCCTCCCAAAAAGTTATAAATTTTTCCAACAGCCAGGTTGCACTAAACTCTCAAAAGTACTTTACAAGCTAACACCAGAGTCGCCATCCTTTTTCCCCTTTAATAAAAAGGATCTAACCCGACAAAAACCAAGCACCCCGAAAACCCGTCAATGCAGGAGTTTACATTAACCCCGTGGAGGGTGGACAAGATCTAGAGGTAAACAGCAAAAAACCTCGACACCCGCCTCAATGAACCATATACGAAAGTAGGAACGACAACTTAAACAACGCCTGTGACAACACCGAAATTCCACCCAACATCTTATGAAATTCAAAAGCCCAATTATGATAAAAAAAACTAATTTTCCCCACACCAAATGCCTTTAATCAGCATGACGCTGTTTCAAAAAAATTTAAACAAAAAACGGAGCTTCACCACTCCCCAAGTCTTAGCAAAAATCCCCCTAAAAAAAAACCCCGCCATCACATTCTCCCTGTTATATACACAAACACAGAGAGTGAACACGAAACAAGCTGCCTCATTCCAGTTTATTTTGTCCCTCTATTTTATGTTACCCAAGTAATGTTTTATATCCCTTTTTCTCATGTAGAAAAAAATTTCCTACCATATTGTATTTTTGCATACCCACTTACTCTATACTACTACTACTATACTACACTACTACTACCCCTAGGAACATCGAAAGGTACCTCACTAGTATTCACTCACTTTTGGCCTTTAATACCCTCGTGTCCATGTATTTTTTGTAAAGGTTGATAAAGTCCTGGGGAGCGAAACGTTTCCACAAAAAATGTCACTTTTTTGACTTGTGTCCTTTTACTTTACTACTCCCCACGTTCTGACACACGCCGAGCTCGTCCCCAATCTCCCCTCAACCTCATCCCCCAGACTCCCCCTTTTGGGTCACCTTTCACCCCAAAAAGAGGAAGACATACCCACGTGTTTTCACACGAAAAGGGAAATTTCTCCAAGTCACTGACTATTTACTTCACCGTCAGAAAAAAATACCTTAACCCCGGGGACGCCAGGAGTCTCCCCCCATTTCTAACACGCCGTGCCCAAAGGGAAGGAGGTGCGGTTAAGAGTTTTTCCCTTTGGTCAAAGTTTGACCTCACAAGCACGATGACCCCACCAACCCCTGAGTGACATGCCATTGTATGCTTTGGCAGTGGCCCCACGTGGTAGGAGGGGCCACCCATTGAAGTGTCAGTTTGATGCCAGTAGCAATGATCGCCAGTACCGTGAGGTGCCAGGAAAGAGAGGTGCCAGTAG
>NW_026503355.1:0-19446 GCF_026875155.1 Cherax quadricarinatus
AAGAACTCAAAAAAGCTGAAAGATTAAAGCTGGGAAGAAATTTTGCAAGTATGTCAGAACATAACAAGCGAGCAGAAAAGTCAGAGATTATTACGCATGGGTAAAAAGAGAGGCTGAAACGAAAATTTTGAGAACGATTTTAGCATCGAAAAGAAAGTTGGCCAAAGTTGCTATACAGCCCATCAAAACAACAAAGGAGCAGGCAATAAGGCGAAAAAGGGAAAAGGGGGGGACTCAAAAATTAGACACCTGTACGTCTGCACAGACACCTATCTTTTGCCACTCTTTCATATTTTGCACCACTAAAGTGCTGCCCCCCTGGCCGGGCCGGTCGGGGGAAGCGTCCCAACCCACCCCTCACAAAGCGGCCTACAGGAAAACAAGGGCCTAGTACCTCTCTCTCGGGGGAGGGCCCTCCCGGGTCAGGGGCACAACACACAACCTGTGACCTACCATGATTAACAGTAAATAAGAACTCCGAAAGTTTATAATTCAACCCCACTTTCAGTTTACCAAATAATTTTATAAATGGTGAAACGGGGGGCGCACAGTTGACTGCTAGCTCGCTCACTGCGTCTGGTGTATGAGTTACGACTCCAGAGTTTCGCCCAGTCGTTCTGCCACGACTTGCTCCCGACTTGCTCCACGCTCCCCGCAGTAAAAACCCAGCGACAGTACCATCGAGAATGCCCCTTTTGATCGCTTCCCCAAAGCCTCCCCCGTTGCCGAGTTTTGTCGACCCCTCACTCAAGGGCACCACAGTCGTCCCCTTTGAGTGAAAACCCTGCACGACTCCACGATGACTGCTTCACCGTTCCAGGGGAGACCGTAACCGTTACGTCACAGCTCAGCCAAGCAATGTCTCCTGTTTTGCAGTATCTCTCTAGACGCAGGAAGGCTGCAGCGATGCCTTCGATGCTCACTGTCTAGCCACGATTTTTAGCCACCCCAAAATTTTTTTTTTTTCCCTCCCTGTAGAATTTTTTTTCCATGCCCAAATGTTATATAGTTTTTTTTTTGTGTTCTGTCCTGTTCCTACAGAGAGAGCCCGAGTTTCTTTTCCACCAGTATGTGGGTCGGGACGACGGAGGTGGGTGGCCGAGCGATGAGACAGTCTGTCTGTCACAGACACCTTCTTTTGCCACTCAGTTTTTATTTCGTGCCCCCCAAATGCTGGCCCCCTGGGCCTTTTCCCGGGCTTTTGGGGAACTGGTCCCACACTCACCCCCCCCACACGGGCCCAGCAGGGAAAACACAAGGGCCTACATAGCTCCCTCCCTCGTGGGAGGCCCTCCCGGTCATGGGGACAACACACAAGCCGTGTACCCACCAACTCTGCAAATTTAAAATAAAAGAAGCCTCCGAAAACGTACATAACCCCGCTATCATAAACCAAATTTAAACGTGTTTTACAAATACAATACTGGAAAGCCCCAGAATCAAAAAAATAGTAAAAGAGGGAGGATACCAAAAAAATTGGATGAGAAAGGGGAGAAAAAACGAAGAAAACAAGTTATACGACGGAAAAAAAGGAAAAAAAAGTATAACGATTTTTAAAAAAAATAAAAAATAGATAAGAAGTACTTTATTACCCTCAAAGGAATAAAAAGGACCCCAAATAAAATAAAAAAAATGGAGCCGAGGGGGAGGAACGAATAACTAAAGAAGAGGCAGCAAGGACTACAACTTTGGGGTTTTTAAACATTACTAAGGAATTAAGCCTTAAACGTCCAACTAATCTACTTTTTTTCAACATTTTAAAGTATTTAAAAAAACGTAGATCTTTTTTTTTTATTTTTTAATTTGAAAAAGTTAAAAAAAAATTTGACTACGTTGTTTTTTGTTATATTTTTAAAAAATGTAAAAAAAAGTAGATCTACTTTTGGGGGCACTGTGACATGTAACATAGATCTGTTTGGGGCAGTTTAAGGTTAATTAACGTCAATAAGAGTAAAACTCTTCTCTGTTTCTGAGCACCGACAATTAATTACACAAGCGCGCGCAAGTAAAAAATTAACCTGCCGACGGAAATTTTAAATTTCGTAATTAAAAAGTAATAGAGGGGGAATGATGTCCAAATTGTGTATGCTTTAAATGACATTAAATTACAAAGTCTTATACACGAACGTGTTATATACACACACACACACACACACCAAATTAGGTGAGTACAATTAGGTGATAACCACACACACACGCACACACACACACACCCCACAACAACACCCTACACATACCATACACACACACACATACACACACACACCCCCCACAACACACACACACAATAGAAGTGATAAGTGCTAAATCACTGTTGGTAGTTTTTAGAATTACTGGGATCTACCGTTATTTATTAGCAGTATGAAATACTTAGAAGAGGGGGCACACACACGCACACACACACGCACACTCGACACACGCCACACACACACACACACACACACCACACACACACACACACACACAACACACACACACACACACACAACACACACACACACTCCCCCCACACTCCGCACATACACATACACACAGCACACACACACACCACACACACAACACGCACACACACATACACATACACACACACATACACACACACATAACACACACACATACACACCACATACACACACATACACACACTACATACACACACCACAACAAATACACACACACACCACACATACACACATACACACATACACACACATACCAACACATACACACACACATACTCACACACACACACACATACACCCATACACACATACACACACACAATACACACATACACTCACCAGGAAACAAGCACTTGTAGCTGTAGTACACACAGCTGTAAACCTCACATACACAGATTTCACAGCCGTCCCTGTGAACTGACCATCTGAACCTTTTTCTCCTTCTGTCCCCTCTCTCCTCTCTCTCTTGCTCTCTCTTCTTGCTCACTCTCTCTCTTGCTCTCTCTCCCTCTCTCTCTCTTTGCTCTCTCTCCTCTCTTGCTCTCTCTCTCCTCGTTGCTCTCATTCTCTCTGGCTTTTCTCTCTCTCTTGCTCATATCTCTTGCTCTCTCTCTCTCTTGCCTCTCCTCTTCTATCTTGCATCTCTCTCTCTCTTGCCTCTCTCTCTCTCTCGCTCTCTCTCCCTGCTTCTCTCTCTTGCTCTCTCTCTCTCTTGCTCCCTCTTGAGCTCTCTCTTGCTCTCTCACTCTCTTGCTCTCCCCTCTTGCTCTTCTCCCCTCTCTTGCTCTTCCTCTTGCTCTCTCTCTTGCCTCTCTCTAGCTTCTCTTGCCATCGCTCTCCTCTCTTTGCTCTCTCTACTCTCTTGCTCTCTCCCTCTCTCTTGCTCTCTCCTCTCTCTTGCTCTCTCTCTCTCTCTCTTGCTCTCTCTCTGCTCTCTCTCTCTCTCGCTCTCTCTCTCTCTGCTCTCTCTCTAGCTCTCCCTCTCTCTCTTGCTCACGCACTCTCTCTCTCTCCTCTCTCTCCTCTCTCTCTCCTCTCTGCTCTCTCTCTCTCTCTCTCTCTCTCTCCTCTCTCTCTCTCTGCTCTCTGCTCTCTCTCTGTCTCTTGCTCTCTCTCTTGCTCTCCTCTCTCTTGCTCTCTCTCTCTCTTGCTCTCTCTCTCCTTGCTCGCTCTCCTTGCTCCATCTCTCCTCGATCTCTCTCTTGCTCTACTCCACTCTCTTGCTCTCCTCTCATCTTGCTCACTCTCTCTCTCCGCTCTCTCTCTGGCTCTCTCTCTCTCTTGCTCTCTCTTGCTCTCTCTCTCTCTTTGCCCTCTCTCTTGCTCTCTCTCTCTCTTGCTCTCCCTCTGGCTCTCTCTCTCTGCCTCTCGGTCTCGCTCTCTTGTCTCGCTCTCTCCTCTTGCTCTTCTCTCTCTCATCTTTGCTCTCTCTCTCTCTTGGCTCTCTTCCTCTCTCTTGCTCTCTCTCTCTCCTTTGCTCTCTATCTTGTCTCTCTCTCTCTCTCTCTTGCTCCTCTCTTGCTCTCTCTCTTTTTTTTTTTTTTTTTGGTTTTTTTTTTTTTTATTTTTTTTTTTTACACATGGTTTGACAAGGTTAAGGATCCCTAGCTTTATTGACAAATCTATTTACAGGTTAAGGATTCCTAAACTTTATTGACAACTAAGAGCGTGTTACCTATCAGTCAGCTCATTTGAAATGCCATTTTTATTGTTATAGACAACAAGTAGGGAATCAGGAATTGAAGTGGAGCCAATCTGTGGGCCACATTTTCATTTGATCAACTGACGTTATCTCGTTGACATCATTATGCTGAACGAATGTGTTTCCATACTCTCTCTCTCTCTCTCTCCTCCTCTCTCTCTCTCTCTCTCTCTCTTGGCCTCTCTCTCTTCTTCTTGCTCTCTCTCTTGCTCTCTCTCTTGCATCTTCGTCTCTCTCTTGCTCCTCTCTCTCCGTTGCTCTCTCTCTCTTGCTCTCTCTCTGCTCTCTCTCTCTCTTGCTCTCTCTCTCTTGCTCTCTCTCTTCTCTCTCTCTCTCTCGATCTCTCTCTTGGCTCTCTTCCCTCTCTTGCTCTCTCCTCTCTGCTCTCTCTCTCTCTGCCTCACTCGCCCCATTTCCCTGCTAACTCTGAACTCTCACATCTCCTACACTTAAAAAAAAAAAAAAAAAAAAAAAAAAAAAAAAAAAAATGGTGGGGACTCGCAGGAACCAAGGTCAGATGAAATGGTTCGGGTAGGGGAGGAGTGGATGGGAGGCAGTGGAAAAGGATGGAACAAGAGTTGGAGAGAAATTTAGAGAGCTTTCCTGAAAAAATGGAGAAAGAGCTCATCTGTGAATTGGAAAGAGGTTGGAGGCAGGAAACAAAGAATTGGGAGGCACAAGTCGAAACTCAAGTAGCCAAGATAAGGTCCTAGAAAGTTGAGATAATAGGCTGGAGCGAGTTACAGGGGCAGTGACCAAGAAGACACAGCATATGAAGCCTGCGAGTCATGAACCAGGAAGGAAGAATAATGAATTATGCTAAGGTCACTCAATCTGTCAAGGAGGAACCAAGGAGTGAAAGGGAAGATCACTGGTTGCCAGATGGAGAAGGGTGATATGTCGAATGCCTGAGTGCCCAACAAGGCTAATCAAGAGCCACTGGAAAAATCAAGGGAGAAACGACCACATACAGGCAGGATCCAGAGTCACAGAGGTGAGCAATGGGAGGAAGAAAGAGCAAAATCAGTGTTTTATCCCAAGGGCTTAGGAGAGAGAGGAAAGGACACACACTGAAAGGAAGCAGGAAGAAGAAAGGAGGATTGAGAAAATATCACGAAATAGGTGAAGAGATGGACGAGATTGTAAATTTTCAGAGAATAGGGGGTACTCGAAGGGGAGAAACCCACCAATCAGCTGATTCTCAGGACGGAAACAGTCTGCGGAAACAGGATCCTCCAAGAGAAACCACGATTGAAATACTCGGGAAGAGTAACAAGAGGGTGTTCCTAAGACAGAGACACACAAAATCAGAACGACAGCAGCTGAGGGAGAGGACAAAAAAACGAAAGGAGCTAGGAAAAAGACAAGGAGGGAATCAAGCAAGGTCATCAAGCAGAACAGAACACAAGGGCAAGCATACACACAACTACTCCTCAGAACCATACAACCTATCACACCATCCCAAACACACACTACAATCCAGACCCACAGCCTCCACCCAACATCGACTATAGAATCCCACAGTAATGCCACCAGTCCTCCCAACCCCCAGGCCCCCAAAACCACAGTGTTGGTAAAGGAAACTGAAGTATGGTACACAAACGCTGATGGAATAACACATAAAGTGGAGGAGTGCACGAAAGAGGTCAAAGAAGCAACACCGGAACATCCATAGGCTCTTACAGAATCCAAGCTTACAGGTATGATAACAGACCAATCTTTTCCACGGATACCAAATCCTGAAGGAAAGACAGAGGAACAGGGGGGTTGAGGAGTGGGCGTGCTGATCAAAATCGGCTGGAATTTTTGATGAGCTGGGAGAGAGGAGTAGCGGAGAAGAAAGGTGGGATTACATATGGGAACACTTCATCAGGAGGTCCCAAGGTGGTAATAGCAGTGATGTATAACCCACCACCAGAACAGCAGGAGGCAAGGCAAGAGTACGAACGAGAGCAATAGAGCGATGGTTGAACACAGCTGGCTAGAGCGGCCAGAGAGAGCTCATGCATGCAGTGTCAAAGCTCCTGAACATGGGGGACTTTAACCACAAGGAGATCGATTGGGAGAACTTGTGACCCACTTGGGGCCAAGAATAACATGGAGGCTAAGATGATGGAGAGGTACTGGAGAACTTCTGTAGCCGGGGCCAACACGTAAGGGACACTACAAGAGAGAGAGGAGAGGATGAACCAGCAAGGCTGGACTTAGTATTCACCTTCAGTAGTGCAGATATCGAGGACATCACATAGAAAGACGCCCTTTGGGGCCAGTGACCATGTGGTTTTAAGCTTCGAATACACAGTAGAGCTACAAGTGGAGGGAGAAGCAGGAAGTGCCAGGACGAATGAAGCCAAACTACAAGAAAAAGGGATACACAGGAATGAGGAACTACCTGAACGGGGGTTCAGTGGGACAGAGAACTGGCAGGGAAGCCAGTTAATGAGATGATGGAATATGTAGCAACAAAATGCCAAGGAGGCTGAGGAAGGTTTGTACCCAAGGGTAACATGAGTAAGAAAAAGCCAGGATAGCCCCATGGTTTTACCAAAGGTGCAGGAGGGCAAAAACCAAGTGTGCTAGGGAATGGAAAATATAGAAGCAAAGGACCCAGGAGAATAAGGAGAACAGTCGTAGAGGGCCAGAAACGAATATGCACAGATATAGAAGGGAGGCCCATAAGACAATAATGAAAATGACATAGTACAAGCAAAGCCAAATCTGACCCGAAACTGTTTGTACAGCCACATCAGGAGAAAACAACAGTCCAGGACCAGGTAATCAGGCTAAGGAAGGAAAGGAGGAGAGACAACAGGAAATGACCGAGAATATGTGAAGAACTCACAAGAGATTCAAAGAAGTGTTCACAAGGAGATCAGAAGGGACTCCAGAAAGACGATAGGTGGGGCACATCCACCAAGTGCTTGGACACAAGTGCACCCTACCGAGGAAGAAGTGAAGAGGCTTCTGAGTGAGCTAGATACCTCAAAGGCAATGGGGCCAGGATAACAACTCCCCATGGTATTGAGAGAGGGAAGCAGAGCGCTATGTGTACCCCTACACCAATATTCATACATCTATCGAAACAGGGAGATGCCTAGGCATGGAAGACAGCAAATGTAGTCCAATCTTTAAAAAAGGAGACAGACATGAAGCGTTAAACTAACAGACCAGTGTCACTGACATGTAATAGTATGCATAATCATGGAGAAGATATCAGGAGAAGAGTGGTGGAACACCTAGAAAGAATGATCTCATCAACGCAGCCAGTCATGGTTCAGGGACGGGAAATTCCTGTGTCACAACCTACTGAGTTCTATGACATGGTGAACAGCATAAGACAAGAGAGAGAGGGGTGGGTGGATTGCCATTTTCTTGGACTCAGAGAAGGCGTTTGACACAGTTCCCCCACAAGAGATTGGGGCAAAAACTAACTGGAGGACCAAGCCAGGGATAACAGGGAAGGCATAACAGATGGATCAGGAATACTTGTCAGGAAGACAAGCAGCGAGTCATGGTACTGTCGAGGTGTCAAGTGGGCAACCTGTGACCAGCGGGGTCCTCGCCAGGGGTCAGTCCTAGGACCAGTGCTGTTTCTGGTATTTGTGAACGACATGACGGAAGGAATAGACTCCTGAGGTGTCCCTGTTTGCAAGATGACGGAAGTTGAGGAGAAGAAATACACTCGATCGAAGACCAGGCAGATACTACAAAGGGATCTGGACGAGGCTGGGCAGACCTGGGTCCAGCAATTGGCTCCTGGAGTTCAATCCCACCGAAGTGCATAGTCATGAAGATTGGGGAAGGGCAAAGAAGGGCCGCAGTACGGAGTACAGTCTAGGGGGTCAGAGACTACAAACCTCACTCAAGGAAAAAGATCTTGGGGTGATATAACACCAGGCACATCCCTGAAGGCGCACAACAAACTCAATAACTGCTGCAGCATATGGCGCCTAGCAAACCTCTAGACAGCATTCCGACATCTTAATAAGTGAATCGTTCAGGACCCTGTACACCGTATACTTAGGAGGCCCATATTGGAGTATGGCGGCACACATTTTGGAACCCAAACCTACCCAAGCACGTAAAGAAACTAGAGAAAGTGCCTAAGGTTTGCAACCAAGACTAGATCCTCAGAGCTAAAAGAGGTATGTCCTACGAGGAGAGTTAAGGGAAATCACCGACGACAACTGGAGGACAGGAAGATAGGGGGACATGAATAACGTCATACCAAATATACTGAGGGGAATTGGACAAGTGGGACAAAGACAGGATGTTCCAGAGTTTTGGACACAGCAACAAGGGGACACAGTTGGAAGCTAAAGACACTGATGAATCACAGGGATGTTAGGAAGTATTCTTCAGCCACAGAGTAGTCATAATTGAAATTTTGGGAAGCGATGTAGTGGAGGCAGGATCCATACATAGCTTTAAGCAGAGGTTATGATAAAGCTCACGCTCGGGGAGAGACCTAGTTACGATCAGTGAAGAGGCGGGGGCCATGAGCTCGGACTCGACCCCCGCAACCTCAAACTAGGTGAGTACAACTAGGTGAGTACACACACATACACTTACGCACAACACACACACACCACACACACACACACACACACACACCCGGGACAGCGAGCAGGCTAGTCCATGCCGTGCGCGGGTGCTCGGGGGATTAATGTTTTTTGAGGGCTAGAAGTGATCTCAAGGGTTGCTAAGTGTGTCAGGGTATCAACAATCCTAGAAGTGTTTTCTTTTTTTAATTGCTCAGAGCCACACAAGTGTGGGGAGAGCCACAATTTGAAAAGTGATTCTCTGGAAAAAATAAAAGCGTTGTGACGCAGGCTAAGTGTGAAGGCGGGGCGTTGCCAAGTTGTCCCCCAAGATTTTTAATAAGTGAAACAATAGTGGTGACCAGTGAAAGAAATCAGTGAAAGGGGGTACATTATTAACAGAAGAAATTGAGTGGATCTACGCCCAGGACGTACATCGAGGCTGGATCATACTCCAGGAACGTCAAACATCGACCCTGGACAACCTACACTGCTACACAACTGCAATACAAGTACTGTATCACCTATGATTGGTTGTTTGGGTGTGGGGTCCAGGTTCCAATTTAAACCGCCAAGCTGAATGTGAAAGGTCGAACTCTCATAGCAACGATAAAGAATAGGCACTCAAGTATTCAATAAGGTTTAGCAAATGGTAATCATTGAACCGGCGATTAAGTCACTAAAAAGCAGGTGATATAGGCGAACACTGCAAGGGAGTCAGTCACAATAGGTTTGGGGACACAAGCGACAACTGAGAAATCTACATTACACTCCCAAGCACAAGCCACCTACTTTTCAGAACACATAATAATCCCACACATAATTCGACACATAATTACATACACACACACACACACACACACACCCACACACACACACACACCATCACCCATACACCCCCCCCCCCACACAAACACACACATCACAACACCCACATACACACACACACACACACACCCACACACACACACACACCACACACAAACACACACACACCACACACACACACGCACACACACACTGTAAGTGCGCGGTAAATCCCAGGAGGTTGGTCAGTCACAAGAAGGTGTGGGCAGCCATGGAACACTGAGACTTACCCATAAAGCACAAGCCTACCTTTCAGTAATAATAAACCCACACATATTCCACACATCACAATACACACAAAATTACAACTCACACACACACACACACCCACAACACACACACACACACACACACACACACACATCAACACACACACACACACACACACACACACACAAATCCAGACTCACCACACACACCTCCCCACTCACCACCGACATCATCACTACTTCCCCTGATCCAACACCTCCCATCGATCACTCACTCCCCCACACCCCAATCACCGCCCGCCCAAACCCGTCCCCACCCCTCCCCACTCAGCTCCCAAATTGCACATTTTCCTCCACTTACTTCCCCCCCCCCACACTCTGAACACACACTCTACTAACCTAACATACAGAACTCATAGGTTTCCCACTCTGAGGCAATCAGGATAAAACAAAAATGGGTTGCCATAGAGAGCAACAAGAAAAACCAAGGGACAGGAGGAGGAAAATTCAAAGGAAGATTGGGCAGCAGAGCTCATAAAAAGGGATCATGAATGGGAAAAGAAACTAGAAGAACTTAGCATGAGAATGGAAGAGAGGATAGATATGGAAAGCAGAAGTGGGAGGTGCATGTCAAAGCAGCAGAAGCTAGGATACAGAGTTTAGAAGAGGAACTGAAAAATCTGAAACAGCCTAAAGAACTAAAGAACATTTTGGGATTGACACAGAGACTGCTACCTCAGCCACAAATAAGGGGACTGTAGGGAAAGAAGGGGCACAACTGCATGGAGATGCTCTATCAGAGGAGACTGTAGCAAATGAAAGAGCTAAGCTTTATGTGGAGGCCCTAACAGACAACAACAGAGCCCAAGGAAAGCCGAGAAGGGAAAATGACAGGCCACTGAGCCCAAGTACATTAGCCAGTGAAACTGATGAAAGGAAAGCTGCAGTGGAGGAAACCAAATTAAATGAGGGGATACACAGGGATATGCAGTGGGAGAATGAAAGGGTGAGGTCAGTCTTTGTGTATGGGCTCCAGGAAGTCGAAGGGGAAACATATGAAGCAAGAAAACAAGGGGAAAAAAAAGCAATTGAAAGCATCATGAAAGCAATAGGAGAAGACGATATGACCCAGCTGGAAAATTTTCGGAGAATAGGGGGTTTGTAAAAAAAAGAACCCGGCCAGTGAGAGTGACCTTCAAGGCAGAAGCGACTCGGACCAGGATACTGCAGGAGAAAGCACGATTAAGGGACATGACGGCATACAGGAGGGTGTATCTCGACCGCGACAGAACACAAGAAGAAAGGAAGAAACTGAGAGAGATGGTACAAAGGCGAAAGGAGGAAAGAGAGGGGATGGAGAAGACAGACAGGAGATCCCAGACCCAGGAAGAAGATCTAATACAGCCTCCCTCACAACTTTCTATAGAAGCCTCCCAACCAGGTCAACCCCAGTGCAACCAAACACTCTAAATCAAAACACCCATGCCACATCCAATGCCCCCACCCACTACATTACAAACTTCACCCCCACAGCAACAACCTAGTTCCCTTACCAGTCTCCCACTACCCAACCCCAATATACTTCCCAGAGACCCACAGTCCCAAGAAAAGAAGTTAAGGTGTGGTATAGCAAATGCAGATGGAATAACAAACAGTATGAGGAGTGGCACGAAAGAATCAAAGAGAGCATCCCAGACATAATAGCACTCCACCACAGAAACAAAAACTCACCCAGAATAAAACAGATTCAATCTTTCCATCCGGATATCAAATCTTCAGGAAAGACAAGAGGGAGGAGAGGGGGAGGAGAGTTGCACTGCTCATTAAAGACTAGTGGGGTTTTGAGAAAATGGAAGGATATGGATGGCATGGGCGAAAGGGACTACTTAGTAGAACATCCAGTCTGAGGGAGCATAAGGTGATAATTGCAAGTAAAGTACAACCCACCACAGAACTGCAGGAGGCCAAGAGAAGAATACGATGAGAAGCAACAGAGCAAATGATCAACACACTAGCGAGGTGGCCAGGAGAGCACACATGGGGGAGCAAAGTTACTAGTTATTATGGGTGATTTTCAAAATCACAAAGGAGATTGGACTGGGAAAACCTGGACCCCATGGGGGTTCCCGAAACAATGAGAGAGCCAAGATGATGATGTGGTACTGGGAACCTCATGCATCAACATGTTAGAGACACTACAAGAGAGAGGAGAGGATGAAACCAGCAAGTTGGACCTTGTAATTCACCATGAGTAGTTTCGGCATCGAGGGGTAACATGTATGAAAGGCCCCTGGGAGCTAGTGATCATGTGGTTCTGTGCTCGACTACATAGTTGAGCTCCAAGTGGAGAGAGTAGCAGAATAGGCTGGGAAAAACCAAACACAAAAGGAGGAACTACGCAGCAAGAGGACTTCCTCAAGACATTTCAGTGGAGAGGGAACTGACAGAAAACCAGTACAAGAAATGATGGACTATGTAGCAACCAAAATGCAAGGAGGCAGAGGAGAGGTTTGTTCCCAAGGAAACAGAAAATGGGAAGAACCGAACGAGTCCTTGTTTCATCCCGAAGGTGTAGGGAGCAAAAACCTAGGTAGTAATAAGAGAATGGAAAAGGTACAGAAGACAGAGAACTCAGGAAATAAAGAAATTCAGCACCGAAAGAGGCCAGAAAACGAATATGCAAAATAAGAAGGGAGGCTCAGAGCCAATATGAAAAATGACATAGCACAAAGTAAAATACTGGACCCGAAGCTGTTTGTACAAGCCACATCAGGAAGGAAAATCAACAGTCAAGGACCAGGTAAATCAGACTGAGGAAAGGGTGATGGGGACTTCACAAGAAACGACCGAGAGGTTATGTCAGAGCCACACAGGAGATTTAGATAAGGGATTTACAGTGGAAACACGTAGGACTCCAAGAAATCAGAACAGGGGGCACACCAGCAAGTGCTGGATGAGGTACTATAAAACAAGGAGGATGTGAAGAAGGCTGCTATTCGAACTTGACACCTCAAAGGCGGTGGTACCAGACAACATCTCTCCATGGGTCCTAAAAGAGTAGTCAGAGATATTGGTGTGAGCCATTAACAAAGATCTTCAACACATCATTTTGAAACTGGCAACTCCTGAGTATGAAACTGGCAAATGTTGTCCCAATTTTTAAAAAGGGAGACAGACATGAGCACTAAACAACAGACCTGTATCTCTAACAGTGTATAGTATGGCAAGGTCCATGGAGAAGAAGTCATCAGGAGGAGAGTGTGGGGCACCTGGACAGAAACAAGTGTTAATTGACAACCATCACGGTTATTCAGGGAAGGAAAATCCTGTGTCACAAACCTACTAGAGTATTTATGACAAGGTGACAGAAGTAAGACAAGAGAGAGTAGGGGTGGATCGACTGCGTATTTTTGACTGCAAGAAGGCTTTTCGACACAGTTCCAACAAGAGTTACTGCAAAAGCTAGAGACCAGGCACACATAACAGGAAAGGCACTGCATGGATCAGAGAATATCTGACAGGGAGGAAACAACGAATCATGGTACGACGACGAGGTGTCAGAGTGGGCGCCTGTGACAAGCGGGGTTCCACAGGGTCAGTCCCTAGGACCTTGTGCTGTTTTCTTGTATAAACGTGAAACGACATAACTGAAGGTATAGGACTCAGAAGTGTCCCTTGTTATGCAACGATGTGAATTAATGAGAAGAATCGAATCGGACGAGGATCAGGCAGGACTACAAAGAGACTGGACAGGCACAAGCCTGGTCCAGCAACTGGCTCCTAGAATTTAAAACCCTGCCATATGCAAAGTCATGAAGTATTGGGAAGGGCCAAAGAAGACCGCAGACCCACATATAGTTTAGATGCCAAAGACTGCAAACCTCACTAAAGGAAAAAGACTGGGGTGAGTATAACACCGAAGCATATCTTCCTGAAGGCGCACATCAATCAGATAACTGCTGGCAGCATACGGAGGGCGCCTGGCAAATCCCTAACGGAATAGCGTTCCGATACCGTCATAAGGATTCGTTTAAGACTCTGTTACACCATCTCTACGTCCAGGCCCATACTGGAGTATGCAGCACCAGTTTGGGAATCCACAACCTATCCAAGCAAGCAAGAAATTAGAAAAGTGCAAAGGTTTGCAACACGACAAGTCCCCAGAGCTACGGGGATTGTCTATGAAGAAAGGAGAGGAAATCGCCTGACGACGACCTGGAGGCCAGAGGGTCAGGGTGACATGATAAGACGACATATAAATAACTGCGCGGAATAGACGAAAAAATGGTGGACAAAGACGGGATGTTTCCGAGTATGGGACACAGACACAAGAGTCACAATTGGAAGTTTGAAGACTGAAGATGAATCAAGGGATGTTAGGAAGTATTTTCTTCAGTCATAGAGTAGTCAGGCCATGGAATAGCCTAGAAAGTGATGTGGTGGAGCAGGAACCTACATATTTAGGCGAGTATGATAGAGCTCATGGGGCTGGGAGAGAGAGTACCTAGTAGCAATCAGCCGAAGAGGCGGGGCCAGGACGTACTCCGTCCCCATGCAACCTCAAATAGTGAGTACCACACACACACCCACACACACACTCACACACACATACACACACACACACACACACCTCAGCGCGCACACAACACACACGCATATACAACAGCCTAGTGGGTCTAATCGACTATGTGCCTAGGACCAAAATGGTAACGTATTAGTGGTCACAGAGGCAGAGCCAGGAGCTGACGACTCGACATCTGCGTACACAACTACGTACGGTCGTGAAGAGGCGGGGCCAGGAGCTGATTCTCGTCGACCACCTGCAACCACAATTAAAGGTGAGTAACACACACACACACACTAACACACACAACACACACAACACCACACACACACTCACACACACACACACACTCCACACACACACGACACACACACACACACGCCAACACACACACACGACGCCAACACACCACAACAAACACACACAAACACACAACAGCACACACACACACACACACACACACACCTCAGCGCACCCACACACACACACGCATATACAACAGGCCTAGTGTTCTAATCGACATGTGCCTAGGACAAATGGTAACTAACACACACACACACTACAACACACCACACACACACACACACACGACACCTCATCGCACCACACACACAACACACATATAGCAACCGCCTAGTGTCTAAATCGACATGGCCTTTAACAAAATGGTAAACTAACACACACACACAACAGCAACCAGGCCCTAAGTGTCAAAGTCGACATGTGCCTACACAAAATGGTAATAACACACACCACACACACATGCACACATGTGGGTAATGCTTTATTTACAGCTAGCAAAGTCAGGTATTTCACCAATGGGTCTGCAAATATACCACTGGTTGGATAAAACACTTTGCCATTCTTGAACATTTCGTGAGTGAGTTTTGTTTCTAAATTCATTAATTTTTTAATCGCACTCCAGTACATTATGACGCAGGGTGTTGACAGATAGTCCACCTGGCAAAAGATTACATTCGTTTGGTCTAACATCTGGTGGTGGGTGATTTAACCTGCCAAAGGTACTTGTAACCCAGCCGGAGCCGGGCAGTAGGCTTCCAAGAGTCTGCTATTTTGTTGGATGCACCATAGACATGTGGCTCCTCCTGCATGATTTGAGTTAGAACGATGGACTCACTGGGTCAATCTCCCTGAGCCTTAAAGTCCAAAAATCAGTTGAAGTTCTTTTCGTATTATTGTTCTCAAACTACTACCTACAAGCCAAGATTGTAATCTACAACTCTTGAAAGCATACAGCTTAGCCAATTTATCATTCTATCATGCATCTGAAGCCAATGTGAGAGGGAATCCACAGAAATTGCACTCTGACTCCACTGTCCCAATCCTACCAACCTGTGTCGGCTTCTGACACAAGCATCCACTTTTTATGTTTAAAGATTGAGGCATTATGGAGACGAAACATTTAAAATTAAACTGTAAATCTTGATACAAATCATTTCGTGAAAGGATATGGCAAACAGTTCTGTCTGAAGGGGGAGGCCAATTATGATGCCCAATTTTTTAAGAGAGCCACACTCTGTAACGACAACAGCAGCACTACCACGCACCAGTGGTTTTGGGAACGAACCATCACGAAATAATTTTCGAAAGTTGTGCGTTGACTAATTACAATCAGCTTAAGGCCTCATGTTTGGCTTCAAGGGAAGTTTGTTGTGATTTAAGAAAGTTTTGGGGGAAATGAGGGAAAGTATTTGGGGAAAGGGGGAAAAATTTCCCTGGACGGGGAAGGCCCCCTGTTGCCTTTCTTGACAAGATCATGATCTGATCATGCGGGGGTCGTTTCTTTTTCGATCCATCTGGAGAGTGTTTACCTTCTGAGGGAAATTTGGAGGGGGTTTTTGTGCAGGGGTTTGAATGACTTGCTGACATATTAACCCCCAAATTAGATATTTCTTTCATAACACGATCTCTGATTCTTTGGAATAAAAACAAGTTTTTTTGCATTATTTTAAAATTTTTGGGATACGAGGGGATCCTAAAAAGATCCCCTTCTTCGTTCTGCAATTTTTCCAGCCCTCCAAACTACCCGTCAGACACAAGAGCAAGTAGTTGGGGGGCCAGCATAAACCAAACCCAAAGATCAATATAAGGGAAGATCATCATTTTCCCCCAATTTTTAAACATTAAGGGACCTACCTGGGGTGAAAAAACCCCCCGGGCCCCAACCTAAGGGCTCTTATTTTTTCTTTGTATTGGCGAAAAAAAAAAGACTTGTTAAAAACAGGTCCAAGTAGTGGGACCTTTTAAAGCCAAATACTGTATCTGCTTCAAATTTTAGAAGAGACCCCTCATGCAAAAAGGGTCTGAAAAAAGAATTTGGGGCCCCTCTGTCGAGGGGACGCAATTTTCTTTGTTTTAAACAGTTTGAGATTAAACAACCCCCCAGGTCCTGCACGGGGGCTATTTCAGGGGAAACCCCCCCCTTTTCCGTTTTTACTTTAACGGGGTTTCCGCTAATACGGACATTTCAAATTATGACCAAAACCCCACTATTTAAAGGCTCCCCCACCTACTTTCTAATACGGTCACCGTCCCCACCCGTGTGTTTACATTCCCATGAGCTCAGAAAACACCCAATCTCTCCCCTTTTGTCGAAAAATCCAAAAATTTCAAAAGTTTTTAAAAGTTATTTCATAATTTTTTTAAAAAACCCTTATAATTATATTTTTGTATACCCGAAACCCAAATAAACTTAAAATACGTGCTTATGCAGGTACACCCTTAAAATTGGTAAGTGTCTAAAGTCTCCAGACGTCAAATTAGTAATGATGAAAATAATCATCGAGTCATTTAAATGTCGTATATTACGTTAATATAAAACATTTTCATTAATCCATCCATGATATTTTTTTTCAAAAATTATATAATAAACACGATGCATAACATATAAATAAGTAAATACACCCCACAGTAGAATAAATAAACATAAATGTGAGATGTGGTAGCAGACGACTTGCACAAGTGACGCCATATTAAATGTTAATAATAATAATAACAATACTCACCGAGTCTCATTAAATGTCTTTATATTACGGTAATATACAAAATTTTTCTTTAAATCCATCCATGATATTTTTTTCAAAATTATATAATAAACACGATGCATAACATATAAATAAGAAAATACACCCCACATAGAATAAATGAACATAAATTGAGATGTGGTAGCAGACGACTTGCACAAGTGACGCCATATTAGAAATAAAAATTAATAACAATACTCACCGAGTCTCATTAAATGTCGTATATTACTTAATATACACATTTTTCATTAATCCATCCATGATATTTTTTTCAAAATTATATAATAAACACGATACATAACATAAAAAGATGATAAATACACCCCACAATAGAATAAATAACATAAATATAAGATGTGGGAGCCACAAAACCCTTGTACAAGTGACGGCAAGAATAACATTTTCTCTAATCTAACATAAGAGAAAAGGGTTTACTGGGGTAACTGTAGAAAATTATTCCTTCGTATGTATGTAAGTAAGTTTATTCAGGTTACACAAATACAGTTACATAGATTATCATACATAACAACATACGTGTAGAGAACCTAGGATAACCCAAAAAAGTCAGTGTGACTTATTTCATTGCCTTCACTCAGAGCTTCATTTCTTCTCAAAATGATGTTACATTGAGAATGGGAGTGTTCTTCTTTAAATTAATTCTACCGTATCAATGTAGAGACAACCTGTATACAATGTAACTTGTACACAAAACCCGACGTGTACACTTCGTTTGTTTACAAAACTTACTTCGCCTGGTTTGTTTACATAACTCTGCGCCTGTCCCCCTCTCATGTATTCAAATTTTTTCTCTCTCTCATTTATTCGTTTTATCTCATTTACTTACTCCTGACCCTACATTTAAAACTACAAATATTTTAAGGTAAGTAATGATGAACTGTATAACATTTTATCGCTCTGGGATGTTTAAAAATCATAGAATAGTATGTGTGGTGGGGTGGCCTGGTATGGTAGCCTGGCTGACACCATACATACCACACTTGTTTCTTACAATAAAACTACTTGTCTCACCCTAGATTAAGACTATAAAAATTTAAGGTAAGTAATAGAGTGCACTAGTGTGGTATTATACTTTTTTATTGTTTTTTGATGCCTGGTTCTATTGCCCAACTTAATATGTTAGTGTAAACTTTTTATCTAGTGTTTGTATGCTTTATAAGTGGGAAAAAAAGGGTGTTCCCCTTTACGGCGGTTTCCGCTTTTTACGGCGGTAGCCTGGAACCTAACTGCCGTATAAGTGGGGCCCTCCTGTACATGATTAAGAATGTTTTGGTGTTGGAGAATCCGGTGGTGTGAATCATTTTATTCATCAAACAAAACTAATCACATAATGATGAGGCTGATAGGCATAGCATTAAGTAATGCATTAATTAGAATATTGAACAGTGTGGGACTGAGCACATCCTGTGGGTTCAATTCAAAGTCTTTATTTACATTCTATGTCCCTGGAACAACACAGACGATTTTCTGTTGGACAGGTAACCTTTAATTCAGCGGAGAAGCCATCCTCCAACATCCATTCTGGCAAGTTCACTAATGATTACATGTTGGTTGGGTACATCGAAAGCGGATTTAAGGTCAAGGAAGGTAGTGTATGAGCTGTCAGGTGCAGAGTGAGGGAAAGGTGGCTATGCAATGATGCACGCTCCTTCCATGCATAAACCATGTAACCGGGGAGACAAAAATTGTTTGATTCTGTACATGAGACGATTAAGAATCATCTCTCAATGTTTACACAAGCAGCTAGTAAGAGATATTGGGCGGGAAAAGCAATTTTGTTTGATTGGGCTTAGGAATTGGAATGATGAGGCTGGTTTGGGGCCAAGATTGAGGAGCTCCCCAGTTACATAGCTCATGTTATATAATTCAAGTAATGGATTACCTGGTAAATCGACACAGCAATCTGAGTAGTTGTAATACCCTCCTCACCAGGTGACGGGAGTTGCCCTTAGTTAGTGCTGCATCATGTTCATAATTAGTGAAAGGAATGTTTTCAATCATCTGCCTTCTGAGCATAAAGCAAACAGTTCTCCCTTGCA
>NW_026503356.1:0-10090 GCF_026875155.1 Cherax quadricarinatus
AAACCCCCCCCACCGAAAAATTTTTCTGAAATCCTTAATCCTCCCATGTCCACTAATCATTGACTGCCCCGGCACACCCATTTGTCCCTTATCTATAACTGTCCCAATAACACTACGTAACTTATTACTTAAAACCCTTGCAAACAATTTGTAATCAACGCACATTAAAGATAAACCTCTATAATACAGGATGCTATTCTGCACTTTCCCCTTCGGTATCATGACAACGACCCCTGTTTGTTGCGTCATACCCATGCATCCCTTTACCTTCATTTCATTTAACAAACGCACACAGCATTCCTTCAAGACCTCCCAGTCACTTAAAAATCATTTGGAATGCAATCAATCCCTGGCATCTTACACTCTTCCCCTGTAACGCCTTCGAAACCTCATCTTCACTTATGGGCCCCTCTATCTCCACCCTGTCTTCTGGTTCCAGAATAGGTGATATCCCTTCCTCCATAATATGCAAGTCCCCCATCTTCCTATTGCCTCCTCTCATATATATCTCAAACCATTCATCCGCAAAACCACTCATACCTTCAGTCGTTACTAACCGCTGTCCCACCGTGTACCCACCCACGTCCTGATGTACCTCGAATTTTAACATATTCATTATATTTTGCCGGATCTTTAATCGCCGCAGAACACAAGCTGATGGCTTATCACCCCATAAAACATCTTCCAACCCGCCCCTTAATCTTTCACCATCAAACCGTGCATTCTGCATCTCCAGCAGTTGCGTCTTTATACCCTCGATCTCTGAAACCAGATATACTCCACGACAACCTTCTTAACACTGTTTTAACTGCCCCTCCAAATACCTCTGTAATTCATATTTCCATTGTCCGACCTCCCTTCTTTTCCTCTTACAAACACTACGGTTCCCCGGTATAGCACATTGCTCCCACCACAGTAATATATCACCTCCCAGCTTTCCTTTATTCCATTCATTTTTTCCACCATTCCGCAAAACTAAGTTCACCCTCCATATCCTCTAACAAGCTCACATTTAGTTTCCAATAACTCAAAAAACGTTTCGGCAACTCACCCCATCCCACGTCCACAACCACCCCTCTATGGTCCGAAAATACAACATTTACAGTTTCCACATTATTAACTTGTATCCCAGGAGATGCATAAATGCGGTCCAAGCGTACCGTTCTTTACATAAGTATGCTCCACCACCCACCCCTTCCCACTATCTACATCCACTAATCCGACTCCCCCTAATACATCCCGTAGGACTCCCAACACACACCCAGCTCCCCGCGGCTCCACATCCTTCCTACGTATCACACTATTCCAATCCCCTCCAAATAATGTATAAACTGGTAACCCCCTCATATGATAAATTAGTGTGTCCCTCAAACAAACTCCTCTTTAACAAGCCTATTGCTGTCCGCCGGTATTTACACACTCACAAAACACACTCGTACCCCACCCAATGTCCCATCCACCCTCACTACTCTCCCATCTCCCCTTTCTTCCCAGTGCAACAATTGAAAAGGGGCTGGCCTCAGCTATTAATACCGCAGCACCTCCCTTAAGCTTCCCAGTACATCCAGCATAAACCTTGTACTCATCTATCAACAAATCCCTTCCGTACTTAAAATTATGCTCTTGTAAAAATATGACCTGTATTCCATGTCTCTTTAAAAAGTCACTAAAGATCCTGCACTTTACATCGGCCCTTAGGCCATTTACATTCAATGTTAGGTACTTAAAAATGCTATCGGGGGCTTAGCAATCGATCGATGTCCATACGGGTCCTTACGTTTTTGCACAGTATGCTTTTCACAATGCCCTTTCCTTGCCTCACCTTTCCCCTTCCCCTTACTCCCCCCCCCCCCCGATACTTGTTTTGGGACATCCACTGAGTGTTTCTTATCAGATCTTTGCGCAGGTGTCAGAGAATCATCACTGTCAAAAGCACCTGCCTCTCTCTTTCGTGATGCCTCAACTATGTTCATGCCCTCATCTGCACTTTCAACTTTATGCACTTCAACCACAGTCTCACAAATCCTCTGTGGTTGCCCATCCCCACCACCCACATTGCACTCCTCATGAATTCCACCCGTATCTGCAGATGTCCCATCCGACACAATACGTAGGTGTCTGTCCCTATTCTGATACTCCAAGAATCCCTGTTTACGTGTGTCTATTGCCAGACTGAACTTCACTTACCCTATTCCATCTGTCTCACTCGTCTCCTTTATGCATGGTCTCAATCACCTGAGGACCTCCGGTTTATGTTACACATTCCCCGGATTGTCCTCCACAATTTCACTCCAGGCCCTCTTGTGGGCCCGAGGATGTCCCAAGTGACTGGGTTTGTTCACCTCTCCCTCCTCCTCCACTTCTTTACCTTCTCCATGTCTGTCTCAGGTGACGATCGTCGAGTGACACATCGCAGCCAATGGATTCATAGTCCCACACAGTCTGCATGTCTTCTCTTGCCCCGCATATGGACATATCCTGAGTTCTAAAGTCAATGTCACATATGATGGTATAGTTTTGCGAAGGACGTCTTAAGGGTAAAAGGATCCCTCACGCAGTCCAACATACATTCCCTCAGACCCGCCTTCCAACTGGTGGCTTGATGCATAACTCCAAAATCTTCGAAAGTTGCTTTTATGATCTTCCTCATCCGGCCTCAATTGGACATTCCGTAACTTTACACAAGTATAATACTTAGATACGTCCCTCGTAAGTACTTTCTAAACCAGGGTTATCAGCATACACACTTCTGGCTACTTTTCCATCTCATCTTCTCTAATACAGCAGCCTTACAACGAAATTTCACCAAAGATTCTTGTAGCTCCATTCAAAGCCATTCATACAAATCGTCGTTGGTGATGCAGTAGGATTTCTTAAGATGGCAGCACATAACTGCGCTTTCACAACTCAATACACCAGTGTTTATCCTCCTCTGGTAGTCTGCGCCTTCTTCCAAAATTCGCTCAGTGCTACCAACTGTAGCGAGTGCAGCAGCCAACGTCCGTCCTCCACCAACGATGTTGACGAACGCAGGAGCAAAAGCGAGGACAACCTCTCGGCCCGGAAGCGAAGAACATTCAGTGAATTGTATTACACTGGATGGGAAGTGGTTATTATTTATTATTATTATTATTATTATTTTTTATGATAATTATATTTTTATTTTGATTTTGCACAATGGCTGCCAGTTGGGAGGTATTTTTAAAGCAGTTTTAAAAAAATCTTGAAACAAAAAGTTTTTTAAATGTGATTGAGAATTTTTTACTGAGTATAAACGTAAGGAAAAAATCTGCGAAAAAAGTTTTTTTTTTTTTTTATGGAGGTTTTGTGTATCAAGGAGAGACTTGATGTTTTGTCAGAACGTTCTTGGCAAAAAAATTTGTCTCAAGCTTTTTTTTTCTCTATTGAATACGTCTTATTGCACAAGCTTGAACTTTTATCATGACTTACAAAATCGTTAATGACATGATTGTAAACCACAACATGTGCGAGGGGGATTGAACTCGCTAGCCGCGAGTTCAATCTTTTTTTCACGCTTCATTACTGGTGTAACCTAGAGCTACATTTGTTGAATTATTTACTGGTGTTGGAGTCGTGTGACACTGTACACAGGAAAGTTGTAGATAGTGTGAGTCTGATAACTGGTGAAACCGCCACCTTGAATTTGCATAAAATTTCAAGCCGCGTATTTCCTACTTCCAAGATGGTTGACTATTATTAACACATTGTCTTTGGTGCTCCATTGTATTCATTTCGAATCTTCGAAAAACATTCGTTTTTTCTTTTGCGTTATTTGGCCTTGTTGCTGGCGAAGTGGCTCTTGGACCCTAAGAAAAAAATTTTCTAATTGATTTGGCTCCAATGTCTTCTTATTTCACAAGCTGCTATAAAATCCCAATTAGTTTATCGTTGTTGTCTGACACATAGAGAAACACAAACTTATTATTCAAACTGTGTAGTGGAAGTGTTGTTCTTGTGTATTAAACTGAATATTATATTTAGAGGTCAAGCCTTAAAAAGTATTACTTATGTATTGTCTGGAAGGAAACATTACTTGATGGTCGGTTGTATAAGTTTTAAAGTGAAAATTTATTAAAGTTGGCTTCTCTGGAATGCCTTTTTTGATATTAAATTCAGTGTTGGGGTTTAATTATGGATTTTTAGTTTACATCTTGAGTAATATACTTCAGTGTGATGGTTGACTTGTCTTGCCCTTAGCACCATTGCTTAAATAATTCACTTCACTAAGATTATAGTAAATTTAATTTTTCTTTACTTAGGTCATTTCTTTTTTTCCGGGAATTTGGGAAATTATATAATGGACGCTGCTTTTGTGATAATCTTTCGAGAGTGTCGCTGCTGTTACTTAAAACTTTTATGTAGGTAACTTGACAATGTATCTTGTGGAGTGACTTCAGCTTTGTGTGTTGACGTATTTTAGATATTGGTGTTCTTGGATGGTTTAAATTAGATTAGGTTGTCTATGGCCTGAATTACCTGTTTATTGATGATATTCGGATATTAAATCTGATGATTTGTAAATGTTTATTCTTAGCTCACTTGAAAATCTGCAGCGTTAATATTTAACAAATTACAGACCTGTAGCAACACTCAGCACTATTCCAATTGTTTGCAATGATGCACACCAAGACAGGATGTTTTGCAATTAGTGGGTGAATTTCTCGGATCGCTGACTACGCAATACAATCCAGTTTTTAATATGTATTATGTTAATATGGTCTATACATCACATATTTGTATTTCACAAAAATAATTTGTTAGTGAAACAGAACATAAATATACAGGTTATGCCCTTAATTTTTTGAATACTGAGTCAATATGATAATTTACACAGGATGTTTCGTTATTAAAATTTTCAGCATTATGTTGCAAAGTGGAGTGGGTGTATATATAATATTATATATTATATTATTTTAGATATATATATATATTTATATTATATATATAATAGGGAAGGTACCACCTCTTGAACTGTCTTGGGGACCCTCATTCTCAGAGAAAAGAATATAATCTGATTCCGGAAAAACTTCAGCGTTCTCTCTGAAGATGGTTTGGAGAATTTTCTTTTCCACCCTTTATTTTATATATATTTTATTTAAAGACAAAATACATTGCAAAATATTCACAAATTTACAATAGAAAGTATAACAAAATAGATAACTAGGAGTGTGCTTCTCGATACTCTCGTCCAGCTTCCCGGCGGTGGTGTCGCGTGCCCAACTATGCTGCAGGGCATTGTGCGTGCTCTGATCGCAACGCTGGATCTTCATGTTTACGGGGAAAGACTGTATGTGCTAAAAATTAAAATACCGTGACTTGGACCAACTACATAAATAACTCGCATTAGGAGACAATACTTAAAGAGAGGTTTTCGATCCGACTTCTTTTGCACCTTTAGCAAGTCAGTAGAGTTAAAGAGAATGATGATTCCCTGAGCTGGAGTCGATTATAATCCAATATCTAAGCTTTCGCACTATGCTGCCAGTCTTTTCATAATTAATGGATGATTACATCACACTATCATGCGGAGGGATGTTTTTCTCAAAACTCCCTATCGTCTTTCAAACTGTTCGTCTTTGTTTTGGAGTCAGTGGTGGCAAAAGTTTCGACAATAAAGATATGCAAGTGTGACCATGTCTAACTTTATCAAGTGAAGTACTGTTTACAGCCGCTATGACTGTGGCAGCCTGTCACAATACAGCGCTACACTAGTATTAGCTTACTCTCTTAATCGACTCCATTGTAGCACCATCCGGAGTTCGGGCGGCCGGAAGCCGGAGCAGGATGATTACTCGCCAGGACGAACGTCCAGACGCAGGTCTGTGCAGATGGTGACATGTTACTGTCTCCGAAGGATTGCCGGAGAGGTTTGTCCGTGGAGGGTACCATTTTAGCAAGCTCTTGTGCGGGTGCAGTCCTTTGAAAAGGACACTCGGTGAGTCGTATTCAGCCTAAGGACAAGAGAGTTTAGGTAAGACCCGTGGGGGGATGAGCCTGCTGAGACTGGACATGCGAAGAATATCGCTGGGTGAGGACCGAGTGTATTACAGACGTTGAGAAAGTGGCATGGATTAACTCAGGAGCAAGCGCTCGGGGGCGAACTGGAAAACGGGAGGGGAACCCGGAACGGATCACATTTTATTTAACGTTTGGGTTAGCGGGGTTCGCAGGAGGGAGACGGGTGGGAACAACAGAGGCATCTTTGAGGGTATTTAGCGTGGGAATTTGTGGAAGAGGGGTTCTAAAAATTTCGAAGGGGTTCGGGTGGTACGTTTTTTTTTTTCTTTAAAACCAAAAAAATAAAACTGAGGGGTTTTGATGAACTCCAAAAACTTAGTAAGAGTGAAAACGGGAATCTCAAAACAAATTTAAACCCCTAGTACAGAAACCTTATACATTTTCTGGCGGGTAGGGGCCCATTCGGGGGAAGGGAGAAAGCAGATTGTTCCAAGTAGTGAACGGTGCAGCAGTCTCAACATCTTCTTTTTTCCTTCAAAAGGGGATCAGGGGAAAGTCTACGATGGTGCTGACGGGAGCGTGGGAGGGCGTAGTGGATAAACCCTACCGGGAGTCACCGGGGGGCATTTGGGGGAACAACGCCCCCGCCCCCGGTCCACCCCAGCCTCCAGGGGATCAGGCCTATCAATGGGGGCTGTTACTGCTGGGGGGCCCTGTTGAACAATCTTGGGCCCCGGCACTTATTGCTTTTTTCACGGGTAGTTGCATCCCTGCCAAGTCTTTTAATATTCTCTGTGCATATTAAGGACCAGTCCCTCCAGAATTTTCCAGGTGTAGATTAATATCTCTCCTCCCTGCTCATAGTCAAATCAAGTCTTCCGGCTCTCCCAGAAATTAGGGTGTTTGATGGACCTTTACGTGCAGTAAAGGTTCTCGAAAAATTTCTATTCTACATTTTCGTCTCCTTGAATGGGAATGTCAATGTACAACAGTATTCCACCCTAAGAGAAAAGGTTTTTAAAAGGATCTCTTTTGCTTACATCTCTTGTCTTGAATGTTCTCATTATCCTTTCCTATTAGTTTTTCCTAAAAGTGAGGCATTTTTGTGGGTTTTTGAAAGTAGGCTTCCGACATTTCCCCACCCAGGTCCTTCACATTTCTTTTCCATCCATTGTGTATTGGGGTTTGTAGTATACTTATCCCACTATTATTTCCTCCAGTTTTTCATACGGAGTATTGGGAATTTTTCTCATTGAACATCATATTTTTTCTCTGTTGCCCATCGGAAAAAATTTGTTTATATCTTCTGGAGTTTTCCGTGTCCTAAGGGTGACACTCCATGTAGATCCTATATCGCGCAAAAAATGAACGTGCTTGTTTTTCATCCTTCTATGCTGAAAATAAATAAGGAACAGGACGGTGCAGTACTGTGCCTTGTGGGACAGAGCCTTCACTATGGGAGCACTATTTTAAATTGTTTACCAAAAAAACCTCGTGTGCATTGGTTAAAATTAAGACCATCTGCCTACTTTGCCCGGTTATCCCTTTAGCACGCATTTTGTGTGCTATTACACCCTGGTCGCACTTGTCAAAGGGTTTTGCAATGTCTGTGTATACTACTATCTGCATTCTGTTTTGTTATCCAGTGCATCTAGGACCATATCATAGTGGTTCTAGCAGTTGCGAAAGGCAGGAGTGACCTGCTCTAAAACCATGCTGCACTGGGTTGTGCAATTTTTGGGAGTCCAGGTGGTTTGCTCTCCTGCTTCTTAGAACTTTTTCAAAGATTTTCATGATGTGGGATGTTAAAGCTATTGGTCTATAGTTCTTAGCTACTGCTTTGCTGCCACCTTTATGGAGTGGGACTATATCTGTTGTTTTTAGCTACTGTGGAATCTCGCCTGTGTCTAAGCTCCTTCTCCATAGGGTTTCTTGCAGTTTTTAATGAACACCGAGTTCCACGAGTCTGGGCCTGGGGCTGAGTGCATGGGCATGTCGTCGATGGCTTTCTCAAAGTCTAGTGGAGTTAGGGTTATATCATAAATCTGGCCTACATTGGCAGGGTTTGAGGCTCATTCATGAAAAAATTGTTTGGATTGTCTATCTAAACTGGTTAGTGGCTCGCTGAACACTGAGTCATACTGCGATGTCAGTATCTCGCTTATTTCTTGTTGTCGTCTGTGCAGAATCCGTCTTGTCTGAGCAGGGCCCTATACTAAAGTAGTTTTTGACTTGTTTTAGGCATATGAAAAGAAATATTTCGAATTTCTTTCAATTTCAATAATCGCTTTTAGCTCCTCTCGTCTTTCCTGGATCCTGTATGAGTCTTTTAACTTTAGCTCAATATTTTCCACTTTCCTGGTTAGCATTTCCTTCCGTGTATCAGATAATGTGGCATTCTTGAGGAGCTCAATGATTCTTCGTCTTCTCCTGTAGAGGGAGCGTCTCTCTCTCCAGTTTACTTCTCTTTTTTCTTATGGGAATATACCTTGAACATACTTCAGCTACCAGGAGGGTGATCTTTTCGAGGCATTGGTTAGGGTCCATGTAATTTAAGACATCCTCCCAGCATGTTTCATTTAGGGCATAGTTTACCTGATCTCAGATGATGTTCTTGTTGTTGAAGTTGAATTTGGTAAAGGTACCCTCATAGCTATATGCATCTTGCCGATCAGGACTCCTGTGCATTCAAGTTTGGACTTCGATTAGATTGTGATCAGAATTTGTTGTTTTTGATATTGTTATATTCCTTACCAGGTCCTCATTATTTGTGAAAATAAGGTCCAGTGTTTCTCCAGAGAGGTGCATTGATGTGTCATCAGGCTGGGAAGACGTGTGAGCGGTGGTTGAGCAAAATAATCAGCGTTTACGGCGGTGGAGATAGTTGTAGAAGTTTCAGGAATAGTTGTTTGGGCAGAAGGAGACAGGTCTGCAGGTGCATTGAAGTTCAATACCGTTTGGAAGAATCTGAGGATGTCGGCTGAAGGTATGGAGTGAGGGAAATTGAAGGCATGCACATTATTCAGCAGAAAAGTTCGTATATTGTGGTGGTGAAAGTGCCAGGTTTGCTGCTTTAGCAAGGTGTGATTACACCATGCGGTACAGGACGTTGGAGGGAGCACCGTCAAAGAATGTAAAGAGGGAGTTGCTGGGCGAAGGTGTCTGTAGAATGGCGTGTAGAATCTTGGTAGTGTCGGCTTGTAGTTTGATTATTGCAGCGTATGTCGGTGAATTGGAGGTGTTCCTCAGATCTTTAGTTTTCTCCGATATTATTTCTTTTCTGAGTGGGCACTTAGCTGCAAGTTAAGACATGTTGGAGCCGTAGTGATGGTGCAGGAACTGAATTCGTGTCTATCATTCCTACATTAAGAACGGAACTAATTATCCTTGATTCGGCAGTTCTTGGTAATGTGATTATAGGAGTAACAGGTCCAGCAATGGGAGACGTGTGAAGTGTTTCTGGTTTCTATAGGCTTGGGTGGATGTGATAATACAAGATGGTAAGTCCTTCAGACAGAGCTTGGGCAGCCATGGAGATGTCTGAGAAAATGATCTTTATTATTGATGAGGCATTAGGGATCTTGATGTCTACAGGGCCCCAAATGTTTTGTTTCTCGATATGTCTTCAGTGCTTCAGTGGAGAGAGACGTGACGATCTTGTCAAGCCTTTTCACAAAGGTAGATCGTTTCGCCTTCAAGAATGGAGACGGGGATATGGTGAATTGTGTTTGTAGTCTTGATTGAAGTCATCTTTGTGTTTTGATGTTTCAGTGTCGTCTGTGCAGACAACAATGACGGAGTTCCTCAGAAAGTGAAAGTCCTAACGGTGGTACCTAAAGCTAGCTTCGAGGAGTCATTGATTACTCCATTCACAGGCTTGATTTTCACACAATTCGACAGCACTGAGTAAAGAAGTGGCGCTAGTAGAACATAAATTCCCCTCCCCAGCGGGGATCGAAGGAAGACTTCTGAGTGCAGAGCGACTGTGTCCTTTCCATAGCAAGGTCAGCAGTGGTTAGCAGTTAGCTACAATCGTCGAAACGCCGCTAGCTGGAGATGAATGTCTTATTCAAGAGTGCCTTTGGGTCCGTGTCTACAAGTGAGTCATCTC
>NW_026503358.1:0-2500 GCF_026875155.1 Cherax quadricarinatus
GCACTATTTGGAGCCTAGGATAACCAAAAAAATGTTAGACATATTTTCATTAGGGTCCCTGTACCCTGTAAGACATGGTACAATGTACCATATGGTATACTGTACCATGTGGTACAATGTACCATATGGTACATTGTACCGTATGATATCATTGTACCATATACCATTGTATGATATGGCACCATTGTACCATATGGTTCAGAACCATAGAGTTTCTCTTCAGATCCATTTCCATCAGTCTTAGAACTATAAGTTGGGAAGAAGAGAGTCAGAATTCACCTGGGGAGTGAGAGCTTCCTTGCCACCAGACATGGTGAACAAAGCCACTTTGGCGGCGTTCCCACAATGCCATGTGGGTGTCCAGATTTTTTCTATAGTATGCACACTGACCACCCAGACCCATTCTCTTAGAAGTAGGCCTACTAGCCTTCTCGAGCTCAATTTGAGGCCGCTAGAATTTTGGCATAGTTTTACGGTTTGGACCCACAGCTCGAAGCCGTAGAACTACGGCACAGACCCTGAAAGGGTTAATGTGCCCAAGAGTGAGTCACGAAAGTACGAGTGGCCCAGGTGGACGCGTCTGGTACCATTGATTTCCAAGCCGATGTATGAAGCCTGGGGGAAATTTTGCTGAAAAAAGTGCTTAAAATCCGAATTGTACAATTTCCGCACCAGCTGAAAACTGGTGGTTCACTGTACAAGCATATATATACACCCCCTCTGGAATTCTTCTTTCTTACTAGTTCTTGTTCTTATTTATTTCCTCTTATCTCCATGGGGAAGTGGAACAGAATTCTTCCTCTGTAAGCCATGTGTGTCACAGAAGGCAACTAACAAGTCGGGAGCAAGGGACTAGTAATCCCTTATCCTGCATACGTACATTACTAAAGTTAAAAAGAGAGACATTCATTTTTCTTTTTGGGCCACCCTGCCTCGGTGGAATACAGCTGGTTTGTTGAAAGAGGAAGAAGAATAAAAATAATAATAATAATAATAATAATAATAATAATAATAATAATAATAATAATAATGCAGTGGAACCTCTACTTACGAGTGCATCCACGTGCAAGTTTTTCCAGATATGAGCAGCTGCTCAGTCGACTGTTTTGCTTCCGGACGCGAGCAAAATTTCCAGATGTGAGCGGGCCTCAAGGGAGGTTAATTGACACTGGTGAGAGGGCTCTAGCTCTTGATCTAGGGAATTGGATCTCAGTTGTTTGTTGGACTATCTTATTGAAACTTGGGCAATGTATGATGAAAAGATGCTTCTTAACGTACACCAAAAATGAAAGAAATTGAACCATAAATAATGGAGGTCACTTCTCAGCCATTAGTCTCCCCTTAGCGGTATATTTTCGTGTGGATTTTATGGTTGTATTCTCGTTTTATTTGGTCTCATGTGATAGAATGGAAGATATACAGTGGACCCCCGGTTTACGATATTATTTCATTCCAGAAGTATGTTCAGGTGCCATTACTGAACGAATTTGTTCCCATAAGGAATATTGTGAATTAGATTAGTCCATTTCAGACCCCCAAACATACACGTACAAACACATTTACATAATTGGTCGCAGTGGGAGCTGATCGTAAAGCGGGGGTCCACTGTACTACAAAAATAAATATGATTTTAAATGGTTTCATGATGAAAAGTACCTTGAAATTGATCTCAAAATAGCAGAAATGTTCCATTCTTTGGCGACATCAGTGGTAGACATCATGAGGTAGCAGTGGCAGACAACATAAAGCAGCAGTGGCACACATCATGAGGTAGCAGTAGCAGACAACATGAAGCAGCAGTGGCAGACATCATGAGGTAGCAGTGGCAGACATCATGAGGTAGCAGTGGCAGACATCATGAGGTAGCAGTAGCAGACAACATGAAGCAGCAGTGGCAGACATCATGAGGTAGCAGTGGCAGACATCATGAGGTAGCAGTGGCAGACATCATGAGGTAGTAGTAGCAGACAACATGAAGCAGCAGTGGCAAAGTGTGGCATTAAGAGTGTAGCATTAAGAGTGTAGCAATTAAGTGAATCATTAAGAGAGTAGCACTTAAAAGTCACTCTGACTTTTTTGAGTTATCCTAGGTTCTCTACGCATGTAGTCAGGAGCAGGAATGGCCTCTGTGGTGGGCCTATAAACCCAAACAACAACAATGGCAGCTGTCACCATCACAAGCCACATACATAATGACATGTATTTTATTCATCCTAGTGCATATATCATGTTTCTATGTTATTAATATTGTTTAACCCTTTGACTGTCGCAGGCCCCTTTCTGAAACTGTCATTCTATGTCGCAAAATATTCGAAAAAAAAAAAAATAATTTCTTATGAAAATGTTAAGATTATTTTTCTGAGTGTTTTAGTCCAAAAAAAAAAAAAAATTTTTGCCATCAGTACTTACTGAGATATAGAGCTGTAAAGTTTGCAGAAAATGAGCCGCGTATGGCAAAAGCGGCGACTGCCGCTCACCCGGTAAACTTTAGTTTACTTGT
>NW_026503358.1:7500-13071 GCF_026875155.1 Cherax quadricarinatus
TTTTATCTTTTTATTATCTCTGTTCACGGGTACACATAAAAAAAGTTACTAGTAAAATTACCGGGAAACCCAAGAAATCCAACAAAGTGCTTTACTGCTTAAAGTTGGTAAACGTGATGATGACAGTCTTGTGGTTTTCCCTGAGACAGAGGCAGATGGACACAGGGCTTGAAAGAAAATAGACAGACAGAAATGTTTGTGATCGCAAAAAAAAAGGGAGGGCAAGGTCTCTTTTCCCTTTTAGCCCACCCCCCCTTTTCCCCCTTTAAAGTCGCTTTACAATTTATCTCCCCTTATCTTGTCATGTCAGGGGTGGGCTTTTTTTTTTTTTTGCTTCAAGGGACAAAATTTTTTTTCTTTTTCCCCCTCCTCCTGCTCTTCTCCTTTTTTTCTCCTCCCCCTCCTCTTTTCCCCCCTCCTCTTCCCCTTTTTCGCCCCTTTCCTCCTTTTTCCCCTTCCTCCCCCCCCTTTTCCTCTTTTTTTTCCCTCCCCTCCTTTTAATCCTCATTCCCCTTCCCTCTTTGTCCCCTTTCCTCTTCCCCCCTTCCTCCCCCTCCCCCTTTCTTCCCCCTCCTCCTCCATTGCTTTTGGTTCCAAACTCCCCGAAATCCCTGAAATTTTCTTCAATGACACTTCCATCTGTGTTAGAGCACACTTGGAAGAGAGGGCCCCGATTTGCTGGGGAATCCTATTTTTACGCTAGTGCTGAAAAGGGGCACTGAAAAGGCATTCCCAAAAAAGCACCACTGGTCCCGATTTTTTTTTTATGATGCACAGGGCCATGGAGACCCCCTTCTCTCACTGTGGGCCCCAGTTTCTCCTGCTTGATTTGAAGCCCCTGATTATGCGAAAATACTCAGAAACGTGGTCGTAAGACGTTTATACGGCGTAAAGAGGGCAAAAGGGTTATAGTATTTACATGAATTGTATAGATAAATAAATGTAGAGATGATATTAGGGGGAAATTTTTAAAATATTTTTTCGTGTCTGGATTCCACTGGAATGAATTAAATTCCCTCTCAGTTAATTTAAATGAGGAAAATTGATCTGCAAAAGAGCAAATTCATTGCAAGCAAGGTATGGAATGGATTTAAATCCTAAACAGGTTCCACTGTAAAAATAATCATAATAATAATAAAAATAACTCTAGTTAGGTTGGTTGACAGCAGCCGCCCCGGGAGGTACTACCGTCCGCCAATATGCAAAACGAAAGCCTGTAAATTTTTTTACATGCGGAGGATTTCTAGTGTCCCTTTTTCTGTTTATAAACATGCAGGTTTCAGGGACGTTTGCTACTTTACTTACACTTAGGTCACCTACACATACATGTACAAGATATAAGGTCAGCCCTCAAAGTCCCGCAAACAGTTATCGGTTCCTTCGTTATTTGGCATAATTTTGGTAGCATAAATTTCAAATTCCAGGGTGCCACACCAACTGCTGGATGTTTGGTGGGGGTACTTGCTGATAAGTCATTAATTTCTTTTTTTTTCCATTTATTTTTTTAAAATACTTACTTTTGCCCCAGTCTGGTTCCGGGAAAAAAAGAAAGCTTTCATTATGTAAAGCCCTACACAGTACTTACCCCTTAAGTAAGATGGCTTTTAAGCCACGGGCGGTGCCATGGCTCGTTTTATGAGCAGGAGAATTGCTTTATTATTCAAAAATATCAAAACTAAGCTTTTTTGCTATCCCAAATTTATTAAAAGACATAAGAAACAATATAAAAACATAAAACATGTTTAAAAATTCCAGAAGAATAAAATTTGGCAACCAACCCATGTTCGACGAGGGTGAAAAGGATCATGGTAAACAAAACCCTTCTCCCATCCCTGTTTGGGGGCTTATACAGGGAACCCCGGTTCACGATATTAATCCGTTCCTGGAAATCATGAAACCCAAAATTATCGGGGAAAACGAAAACTTTTTTCCCCCTAAGAAATAATGGAAAACAAAATTTAAACGTGCAAGCACCCAAAGTATAACAAAAAATTTTACCACATATATATTAAGTTTAAGCAATAAATAAATTTCAATAACAATAAAACAATAAATAATCACAATAGAAAAAATTTACCTTACCTTTAATGAAATCTGGTGATGATTGATGGGGGGGGGAGGGGAGAGTGTCGAAGTTTTTTAAAAGTTTAGAAGGGGAATCCCCCTCATTAGGATTGATAGCAAGTCCTTTTCGGGGGTTTCTTTTCCCCTTTCCCCTTTTTTAAAGCCCCAGGACCCGCTAGAGAGTCACTGGGCTTCTGTCGCACAAAATTGCCTAGGGCCCATACCCTCTTCCTTTTTGATTCCTAAAGTTTTTCACAACATTGTCAGTGTAAGGTTGCCAACATGGTTGAGTAGCTGTTTCAGGGGTTTTTTAAAAAAAGGGTTATTTTTGTTTCCTTTTTCAAACAAAGGGTGGTTTTCCCCCCAAAAAAAAAAAAAAAAACAAAAAAAAACAAAAAAAAATAAAAAAGTTTTCCCCAATTTCCTTAATCCACTCGGGGTTTTCCCCTGGACACTCTCTACAATCTTAACCCAACAGGTTTTGTAAGGGAAACCCGAGGAAAATTTTTTTGGATAAAATGCTTCGGCCCGGATTTATCGGATACGAGGTTTGTAAAACCAGGGGTCCCACTGTATTAGGGAACGGAGTGTGCACGGGGAAACTGGATATACACTCGTATTTGCACCAAAAACCTGAAAAAAAAAAAGTATTTTCTCAAAAAGTTTATACACTAGCAGTATGTGTAGAGAACCAGGTAACCCAAAAAAAGTAAACGGGCTTTTTTTTAGTACCTGGTTTGGTTACCATATACGTTTTTGGTAAATATTCGTTTTCCCAGCCGGGTAAAAATTAGGTGTGTTTTTTCCCCGTTGTTAGTTTACCCATCAGTGAATGGGTCCTGGTGTTAGTCGATAGTGGGGTGTTATCCGGGGATGACTAATTTTCTTGAAAAAACTCAGCTAAAAGTGGCTTTTGACAGTAAAAGTACTGATGTCAGCTAGGCTTGTATCCCTTTTCGTCGTGTAGCAAATAAAAGATATTATTATATTATCATTATTTTTATTATTTCATACACTTTATACAACAAATTTTAAAAGAAAATTTCCAAGACTGAAGGCTTTTACAAATCGAAATAGGGTTTACTATTTCCACAGCCCAAGGCCCCCCGGGCCCTATATCACTCTCTTATTTCCCCCAAACCTCACCCTAGGGAATTTGTGCAGGGGGTTTCAACAACAATTAACCATCTCAGCCCACAAATTTTCCCCAAAAAAAAGGTGCAGTTAAAAATGATAAAAAATTTCTCACTACAGGCGCACACCCCCCCAATTTTTCCCAATCCCAAAACCCTACCACCATACAAAACACCCCATACTTTTTACTGAAACCTTTTACATACATAAAAAACACTAACTCTGAAAATTAACCCCTTTCCCCTAAAACCCCCTCTCCTTGCCAACCTCAAAAAGAACCCCTCCCATAACCCCAAGGGAAAAAGTAAACCCCTTTATGTTCCTCGTGTCCTTTCTCCCCAATTTATGCAAAAATCAAGGGCAAAAAAAGGCCCAAAAAATCTGGAATTCATTCCCTTTTTAAATTTAATAAAAAGAAAAAAAATTTTAATTGGTTTTATAAAACAAAAACTCTTTTTTCCAAAGGGTTTATTTTTTTTCACCCCAAAACCAAAAAAATTTACTGAAAAAAATGAACCTTTTAAATTGTATATTTTTAAATGTTTCTCACAATTACATCAAATAAATTTTAAAACCTAAAAGCCAATCTAAACTTTATTTTTTTTTTAAAATCCCTACCTAAAAAAAAATCAATACAAATGAATGTACAACAATCCATGAAAACCATATGAGGGGGTCTTTGTAAAAACCCCATTTGTGTTTTTATATTTTCCCTTTTTTCAATAAATGTTTTAAATCACTGTTTTTCATCATTCCCTTGTTAATTTTAAGCCACCCCGAAATGCTATGCATAGTATAAGGGGCTTTGAAATTGCTTTTTCTTTTTCTGTATATTTTTGTACCTTTTGAAATGTATGTAAAAATTGTAAATAAATAAATAAATAAAAAAAAAATAAAAAACATTATTTTTTTATTATTATTATTTTTTAATTAATTTTATTTTATTTTAAATATTTTTTTCTCAGTTGTTTGTTGGGTTTCTTATTCAAACTTGGGAAAATGTATGAGGGAAAGATACTTCTTCCGTACCCCAAAAAAAGAAAAAAAATCAGCCATAAACAGGGGAAGTTCACTTCTCAGCCTTTAAGGGGCCAGCTTTCAGTAAAAATTTTTGTATGGTTTTAGGGTTTTAATATTCTCATTTTTTCGGGTCTAATTGATGAATGAAAGAAAAATTTTACAAAAAACAGATAGGACTTTCATTGCTTTCATAAATGAAAAGTACCTTAAATTCCCGCTCAACCGTAGCGAAAATGTTCTATTCTTTAGCGAAGCTCAAAAAAGTAAAAAAGGGACGAAACGTCCAATCCCTTTTCCCTGCTTGCCAAGTCCAATACAGAGTAATAATGGCTTGACTTTAATTTATACAATTATTACAATAATGCAGCAGTTGCAAAACCCGAAAAATCTTCTTTTTTTTTTGTGAAAAAAAATTCCAAATGAAAACCCAAAGAGTAATTTAAGGGGGCCTTTAGCCGTGACTAATGAAGAAAAGGAAAATGTTTTTTTTAAGGGCCCGGAAAAGCTGCATTGTTTATTCTGGACCCCATTTTGAAATTGGCATCTGTTGAAATTTGTGTGAAAAACGGTTTTAAAGTTTCCAATTTCTGACCACTTTATTGGGGAGTTGAAAAAAGTGAATGGGCAAATTTTTTGTACTCAGTTGAAGACTGAAGTTTAAAAAAGTGTATTAAGGGTTTTACACAAATACAAATTTTCAAAAGCATTTTATGTTTAGAGCCCAGGAACCCCGAAAAAATCAGACAAAGGAATTTTTTCCAGTACCGGCTTGGGGTTGCCCTATAATTTTGGTAAATAAATTTTTTTTCTCCCGGGTTTTTTGATGGGCTATAAATTGAAAAATTCGGCAATGGGTTATGGAAAAAAGCTTTTAAAAGAAAAACAAAAAAAAAAAAAGCGGACGATAAATAAGGGAGTTCAATTCTTTTAGCCATTAGCCCCCTCTTTGCAGATATTTTTGTATGGTTTTTTTAGGGGGGTATTCCCATTTTTTTTTGGGCTCATTTTATAGAAAAGGAAGATTTTTACAAAATAGACCTGGGTTTTGATTCTTTCATGGCGAAAAAAACCTTGAAATTGACTCAAAGTTGCAGAAATGTTCAATTTTTTTTTTTCGATTTTAATGAACTGTGAAAATCAAAGGTTTGGTTTTAAATTTTTTTGTGGGATTTAACCTAAACCCCTCTGTAATTCGGGAAACTCAGTAAAACGGGGACCCCTACGGGCCCAATGAAAAAGGGCCCGGAAATTTTTGATGGAGGGGCCTGTATATACACACACACAGTTTTTTGCCCTTTTTTGATTTCCCTTACCTCCAATGGGGAAGTGGAACAGAATTTTTTCCTCCGTAAG
>NW_026503359.1:0-10402 GCF_026875155.1 Cherax quadricarinatus
ACTAGCCACATATACCTGTGTAAAACACATAACAATCCTCAGATCCAGTGTATACACATACTACCACAGATACTGAGTATACACAAACTATCCACGATACTGTGTATACACATACTACCACAGATACTGTGTATACACATACTACCACAGATCTGTGTACTCACATACAATCCACAGAATCGTGTATACACATACTATCCACAGATAACCTTGGTGTATACACATACTATCCACAATCCTGTTATACACATACTATCCACAAAACTGTGCATACACATACATCCACAGATACTGTTAAACACGATACTATCCACAATTCTGGTCATACACATACTATCCACAATATCTGTTGTATCAAAACAACCACAGATACTGTCATGACACAAACTATCCACAGAACTGGTATACTACATACTTTCCACAGATACTGTGTAATACACATACTATCCACTCAGTTGTCCTCCTCAACTTTTAAGAATAGAGAGGTGAGGACACAGCCTCTCTCATTTAGTTTCTGTTCACGTTATTCTTGACAAAACGCCGAAACACAACCAAATTTCCTTAAACAATAATAAGTATAAAATCCCTTGTTTTATAAATATTTGGTAAATTGTATATTCTTAAACGTTGTTATTGTTTCCCATCTTAAACTGTAATATATTGGTATGTAATGGTGGTATTTAAAACTAATCGACTAAATAGGTCATAAGGCTGTGTATTAACTTTTTTTCAGACCAAAAATAGAGTAGAAAAAAAAATAGAGATTCATAGACTCTCAGGATAAAGTTGCTGGCAAAACAAACCATCCAATAAGCATCCATCTTGTAAATTATCATTATATTCGTAAAACTGTCTTTCTCTAGTTTTTTTTTCCTATTCTAGATCCTAACCTGAGTTGACGTGCGTCACATAACATTAATCTTAACTTTTTTCTTCTTCGAACGCATTCTTATACATCGTATTTTTTCAGGCTGGGATTTTTATTACTTTAACATTGTTAATGTAAAGTGTATTTACCTGCTAACTCTGTGTTATATTCTTACAAACACTGTCTGAAAACTTACCCCACTACCTGTGTTTCGAAAACACAAGTATAAACATGATAACTTACCCCACTACCTTTTTTCAAACACAAGTGGTATCAAAACTTACCCCACTACCTTGGTTCTAACACAAGTATACAGATTAACTTTCCCCACTACCTTTGTTTCTACACAAGAAATCAGATATCTTTCCCACTACCAGTGTTTCTAACACATATATCCAGATAACTTTCCCCACTACCTGTGTTTCTAACACAAGTATACTATAAAACATCCCCTCTAAACCTGTGTTTCTAACACAAGTATATCAGATAACTTTCCCCACTACCTGTGTTTCTAACACAAGTATATCAGATAACTTACCCCACTACCTGTGTTTCTAACACAAGTGTATCTGATAACTTACCCCACTACCTGTGTTTCGCACACACGGAGTATAACAAGATAACTTTTTCCCACTAACCTGAGTTTCTAACACAAGTGTATCTATAACTACCCCACCTACCTGTGTTTTTCTAACACAATATATCAATAACTTTCCCCACTACCTTTTTCTAACACAAGTATCTGATAACTTACCCCACTACCTGTGTTTTCAAAAACACAAGTATATAAGATAAACTTCTCCACTACCTGTGTTTCAACACAAGTGTACTGATAACTTAACCCCACTACCTTTGTTCTAACACAGTGTATCTGATAACTTACCCCACTACCTGTGTTTTCTAACAAGTTTATCTGAATAACTTTACCCCCACTTCCTGTTTCTAACACAAGTGTTCTGATAACTTACCCAACTAACCTGGGGGGGGGGGGGTGGGGGGGGGGGGGGGGGGGGGGGGGGGGGGGGGGTGTTTTTCTAACACAATGTATCTATAACTTACACCCACTACCTGTTTTCTAACACAAGTGTATCTGATAACTACCCCCACTAACCTGTTTCTAACACTAGGTATCTGATAACTTACCCCACTACCTGTGTTTTCCCCCCCCCCCCATTTAAAACACAAGTGTATCAGATAATTACCCCCCACTACCTGGTGTTCTAACACAATGAAACTGATAACTTACCCCAACTACCTGTTTTCTAACAAGTGTGTCTGATAACTTACCCCACTTCTGTGGTTCTAACACAATGTCGATAAGGCTTACCGCACTTACCTGGTTCTAACACAAGTTATCTGATAACTTACCCCACTACATGTGTTTCCTAACACAAGTGTATCTGATAACTTACCCCACTACCTGTGTTTCTAACACAAGTGTATCTGATAACTTACCCCACTACCTGTGTTTCTAACACAAGTGTATCTGATAACTTACCCCACTACCTGTGTTTCTAACACAAGTGTATCTGATAACTACCACACACTACTTGTGTTTCTAACAGTGTTGATGACGTACCCCACTACCTGTTTTCTAACATGTTGTGGAATAACTTCCCCACTACCTGTGTTCTAACAGAAGTGTATCTGATAACTTACCCCACTACCAGTTTTTCTAACATGTGTGGTCATAACTTACCCCACGTACCTGTGTTTCAAACACAAGTTATCTGGATAACTTACCCCAACTACCTGTGTTTCTTCTAACACAAGTGTATCTGATAACATACCCCACAACCTGTGATTTCTCTAAAATGTGTCTTGAAACTACCCCACAATCTGTGTTCTAACCAAATGTGTCGATAACTAACCCCACTACCTGTTTCTAAACACAAGTGTTGATAACTTACCTACCCCACTACCTGTGATTTCTACCACAAGTGTGTGATATAACTTACCACCACTACTGTGTTTCTAAACGTGTGTGATAACTTACCCCACTACCATTATATTTCTACCAACAAGTGGTTGTGATAACTTACCCCACTACCTGTGTTTTCTACCACAAGTGTGTGATATCTTACACCCCTACCTTTTCTCTCCACAAGTGTTATAACTTACCCCACTCCTGTATCTAACGGTGTGATAACTTACTCCACTACCTTGTTTCTACCACAAGTGTTAAACCTTACCCCACTACCTTGTTTCAACATGTGGATAACTTACCCCACTACCTTGTTTCAGCACACAAGTGTGTCTGATAACTTACCCTACTACCTGTGTTCTAAAACGTTTGGTTAACTTACCACTACCGTGTGTTCTAACTTGTCTGCTACTTACCCCACTATCCCTTGTTTCCTAACATTGTGTAATACTTACACCCACTACCTTTGTTCTAACAATGTGTGTAATAACTTACTACCCACTACCTTGTTTTCTACCATAATGTTGAGAACTTACCCCCACTACCTGTGTTTTCTAACAAGTGTGTCTGATAAACTTACCCCCACGTATCGTTTTTCTAACACAAGTGTGTGATAACTTACCCCACTACCTGTGTTTTCTAACAAGTGGTGTCTGATAAATACCCCACTCTGTATTTCTACCACATGTGTGTGATAAACTTAACCCCACATACCTGTTTTCTACCACAGTGTGTGATTAACTTACCCCGCTACCTGTGTTTCTAACGTGTGGTGATAACTACACCCCACACCTTTTTCTAACAAGTGGCTGATAACTACCCCACTACCCTGTATTTTCCTACCACAATGTGTGATAACTTACCCCACAACCTGTGTTTTCTACTACAACCAGAAAAGGCTACAGTGTGTGATAACTACCCCACTACCTGTGTTTCAAACTGGTGTTTAACTACCTACCCTCTACCGTGTTTCTAACACAAGAGGTGATAAACTTACCCCACTCCTTGTTTCTAACGTGTGATAACTACCCCACTACCTGTGTTTTCTATCTACACGTGGGGATTATTACCCCACACCTGTGTTTCTAACACGTGTGTTATAACTACCACCTCTAACCCTTTTTCTAACACTGGTGATAACTTACCCTCTACCTGTGTTCTAACGGTGAATAACTTAACCCCACTTCCTTGTTTCTATACAGTTGTGCTAACTTACCCCACTATACCTGTGCTTCTAACACGTGTGTATAACTTAACCCCACTACCTGTGTTTCTAACACGAGTGTGACAAATTATCCCACACACCTGTGTTTCCAACACAAGTGTGTGATAACTTGACCCCACTTACCTGTGTTCTAAACACACTTACTGATATCTTACCCCACTACCTTGTTCTAACACACGAGTGTGATAAACTTCCCCACTACCTGGTTTCTAACAACGAGATGTGATATCATACTCCACTACCTGAGTTTCTTAACTTGTGATAACTTACCCCCACGACCTTGTTTCAACACAATGTACCTGATAACTTTACCCCCCACTACCTGTGTTTTTAACACAAGTGTATCTGATCAACTGTAACCCGCACTACCTGTGTTTCTAACATGGTGTTTGATAACATACCCCACTACCTTTGTTTCTAAACGTGTGTGATAACTACCCCACTACCTGGTTTCTTACTTGTGTGTGATAAATACCCCACTTACCTTGTTTCAACATGTAGTATACTTACCCCACACCTTGTTTTCTAACATTTGTGTGATTACTTACCCCACAACCTGCAGTTTCTAACATGTGTGTAAAACTTACCCCTCTACCTGTTTTTCTAACATGGTGTGTGATAACTACCCACTACCGTGTTTCCTAACATGTTTGTGATAACTTACCCCACTAACCTGTGTTTCTAACATGTGTGTGATAACTTACCCACCCACTACCTGTGTTTTCTAACTTTGGAGAATAACTTACCCCACGACTGTGTTTCAACGTGGTGTGATAACTTACCCCACTACCTGTGTTTCTAACATTGTGTGATAACATACTACCCCACTACTGTGTTTCTAACATGTGTGTGATAACTTACCCCACACCTGTGTTTCTAACCATTGGGTGATAACTTACCCCACTACCTGTGTTCTAACGTGTGTGATAACTTACCCCACTACCTGTGATTTTTAACACAATTATCTATAACATTACACCCCACTACCTTGTTCCAAACTAGTGTTATAACTTACCCCCACTACCTGTGTTTCCTAACGTGTGTGCTAAACTTACCACCCCTTACCCCCACCTGTGTTTCCAACATGTGTGTGATACCTTTACCCCACTACCTGTGTTTTCAAACATGTGTTGATAACTTACCCCACTAGCCTGTGTATCAACATGTGTGTGATAACTTACACCACTACCCCTGTGTTCTAACATGTTATATCTTACCCCCTAACCTTGTTTCTAACATGTGTGTGATATCTTAACCCAATACCTGTGTTTCTAACAGTTTTGATAACTTACCCCACTACCCTGTGTCTTCAAACATGTGTGTGATAACTACCCACAACCTGTGTTTTCTAACATGTGTGTGATATCTTACCCCACTACCTGTGGTTTCCTAACATGTGTGTCTAACTTACCCCACTACCTGTTTTTCTAACATTGTGTGATAACTTACCCTTACCTCCACTACCTGTGTTTTCTTCTAACATGTGTGTGATAACTTACCCCACTACATGTGGTTTCTAACATGTTTGATAACTTACCCCACTAACGCTGTGTTTCTAACATGTGTGTCTAACATACACCCACTTCCTGTGTTTTCCTAACATGTTTTATAACTTACCCCACTACCTGTGTTTCTAACATGTGTGTGATAACTTACCATCCCCCCACTAACCTTGTTTTCTAACATGTGTGTGATAACTCACACGCCACTACCTGTGGTTTCTAAACGTGTGTGATAACTTTACTACCCCACTACCTGTGTTTCTAAGCATGTTGGGATACTTACCCCACTACCTGTGTTCCTCTGGGTTTATTGTCTTTCTCCCGTCATTTTTTCCTTCTCATTTATTACTTGGTTTTAACACATATTTACATATATTTTTACAAAGCTTTTATATGTTTCCTGTTAAACAAATTATCGACGGAATAATTTACATTATAATCTCACGTCGTGTTTTACCTTATCATATTTTTTTTGGATTATTATTTAGCTCCTTTATCTGAAAGAAAATCTGACATTTCACTGGAGACTAGTATGTTTTCTTGAGATAATGTTGTGCAAAATTATGAATTGGAGTGGGTAGGTAGTAATGGTGCGCCAGGTAGCTTGAGACCAGGATGGAAGTATAATGTGCTGGCGCAGTAGCTGTAGACCAGGAGTGAAGGTAGTAAAATGGGCGCCAGACTTGGAGACTCAGAGTGAAGTTATTTTTTTTTTTATATTTTATTTTAAAACTTACAGCTTGATATTAAATTAAGATATAAATGGATACATGTATACCCTCAAGCCTACACAACATACACTACGCCAATAATTAAAACACATTGTAATTGACAAAAAAGAGGTACCCTATACACACAACCTTTTCCAAATACATACTATATAAACAAAATAAACATATCTATCTAAACTATATAAAATATAAACTATATACAAACTTTCAGAATTGTATAGTTAACATACTAATGACGACAAATGACAAAGGTTCACAACCATCACGGTGAGGAGATAAACAGATAATAACCTACATCCCATCTTCAGTTAAAAAAAACAATCATATGCTACTCTTCCCAAAATTAACCCCTATCAATTAAAGTAATCCTAAGACATACAACTGCCTCACTACAATCTCTTTTTTAAGCATTGGAGAAAAAAATCAAAATCAATCTAAACAAATCAAATCAAATCAAATCAAATCAAATCAAAATCAAAATCAAAATCAAAATCATATCCTAAATCAAAAATCAAATCCTAAGCCTCACACCTTATACTAAATAAATATTTAACAAATATACTAAAAATAAAAAGCCTCGTCCACCGCTGAGCACATTATATAAAGTAAGAACTAAACCATACTGTCCCATTACAAACTTTTAACGAAGGCATTACAAATATTATGAAGTCATGATCGATCCATCTAGCACAACTGATGAGCACATTATATAATGCTAAAAAAAGACAGTACACTCTAAAAAACCACAACACTCAACGACATAAAATAATTTAATACTCGCATTGCGATACAATTATCGCACATGATTTATGCCCAATAAAGCTATAAACGCACACTCTACATAAGCCCTAAGCTCTTCACTGTCTTTAAAACTAATCTTGACACCAATCACACTTAATTCAGAAGAAGTCTTGACGACCCTGACACATCAAACAACAAAATTTTCCATTCAGGTACTACTAATTACTTGATACATCTTTGGTTTCTGTGCCCACTTCATTCTACATACATTATGCCACCAATCTACACCTTCATATACCCACATACACCTACACTCACACCCTCCCCAGACGACCCCGCTTTGTTCCCCTGAAAACCCCCTTCCTATTAATCCCCAACCCCCCCCCCTTACTCTCTCACATCACCAAGTCGTAGATTGATGAAAAACCTAACGATAAACATTCATACCCTACCGAACAATCCTTCTCCCACCTCCTCCCATACAGTTCCTCTATTACACACATCTAACGATAAACCGTTTACCGCTATACCCACCGCCTCCGCACCTCACATTCCCCCCTCCTCCCCCTCACACCCACAATATATATTATAATCCTCGATTATATAATCCAAAGCTCGTATTAACTACTCTCATCGAACCCCACCCACATCTAGCTTAGTCACGCATACAACACCCCTCTGCCCCCCACCCCTACCCTGTTACTACCCTACTTAACCAATACCTAACACCCTCCATTTCCCCACAAAATAATACAGCAGGAAACGCCGTCTCATCCTCCCCACAATTCCACACCTTCCGCCCACAATACCCCTCTGGTTCTTAAAACCCTCCCCCGACGGTAGTATGCCATGCAAAAACGATACATTACCTATCCCTTAACCCTAGGCTTAACTTTCTCCGCAAACCTTATACCAAATACTTCGTCCATACTACATGGGGAAAACATCCCTCAACTGGTACAACAATCCTGTTCTGCAATCAGCTTACACAAAACCCCACTCTCGAATTTTCCTGGTTCTCTAACCAACATCAAGAAATATTTGTATTCACTTACCCCCACTACCTTTGCTTCTAACACTGTGTGATAACTTACCCCACTACCTGTTTCTAACAAGATTTGACAACTTCCCCAACTACCTGTGTTTTCCACAACACAAGTGAGTGAAACTACCCCACTACCTGTGGTTTCTAAAACACGTTTATCGATTACTTACCCCACTACCTGGTTCTACACGAGGTGTGATTACTTGCCCCACTACTGATTGGTCTAACACGAATGTTGATAAATTACTCCACTACCTGTGTTTCTAACTGTGTGATAACTTACCCACTACCTTGTTCTAACACAGTGTATCTGATAACTTACCCCACTAACCTGTGTTTTAACACAAGTGTATCTGATAACTTTACCCACTACCGTGTTTCTAACATGTTGTGATAACATACCCCACACCTTGTTTCTAACGTGTGTTTAACTTACCCCACTAACCCCTGTGTTTTCTAACATGTGGTGTGAATAACTACCCCACTACCTGTGTTTCTAACAGTGTGAGTTAACTTACCCACTACCTGTGTTTCTAACAGTTTTGATTACTTACCCCACTACCTGGTGTGTTCTAACTGTTGTGATAACTTACCCCCCCACTACATGTGTTTCTAACTGGTGTATAACTTACCTTACCCCACGACCTGTGCCTAACATGTGTTGATAACTTACCCACTAAACTGTGTTTTCTAACAGTGTGTGATAACTTAACCCCAGCTACCTTTGTTTCTAACGATTGATAACTTACCCCGGCGGGTTGGTTGGAGGTGGGTGCCTTGTTTTGGCCGGAAGGCGGTGTTAAACTTTCCTACCCCACTGACCTGTGTTTCTAACTTGTGTGATAACTTACCCCACTACCTTGTTCTAACATGTGTTTTAACTTACCCCACTACCTTTTTCTAACATTGTTGATAAATTTTCCCCACTACCTGTTTCTAACGTTTGGGGTAACTTTCCCCCTACCTTGTTTTAAAAACAATGTATCGTAACTTTTCCCCACTACCTGTGTTTCTAAAATTGTGGATAACTTCCCCACTACCGTTTTTTAACGGGGTTTATAAATTACCCCACTACCGTGTTTTTTAACAGTTTTGGGTAACTTACCCCACTACCTTGTTTTTTAAATTGTGATAACTTACCCCCTACCTGTGTTTCTAACATGTTGTGATAAATTACCCCCTACCTGGTTTTTAACAGTTGATAACTTCCCCACACCTTTTTTCAACAGTTGTTAACTTTCCCCACACCCTTTTTTTCTAAAAATGTGTTGATAACTTACCCCACTACCTTGTTTCTAACATGTGTGTGAAACTTCCCCCTACCGTTTTCTAACATGTGGGGGAAACTTACCCCACTACCTGTGTTTCAACATTTGGGGTGTAACTTACCCCACTACCTGGTTTCTAACATGTGGTATAACTTACCCCCCCCACCTGTGTTTCAAAAAGTTGGAAAAACTTACCCCATACCTGTTTTCTAACATGGTTGTGATAACTTTTAACCCCACTCCTGTGTTTTTTAACATGTGTGTGATAACTTACCCCCCACCGTGTTTTTTTTTAACATGTTGGGGGATAAATTACCCCCTACCTGTGTTTTTAAAATTGTGTATAAATTTTTCCCCATACCTGTGTTTCTAACATTTTTGGGTAAACTTACCCCATACCCTGTTTTTAAAGTGTGTATAAAAATTTCCCCACTAAACCGTGTTTCTAACATTTGTGATAACTTACCCCCCTACCTGTGTTTCCTCTGGTGTTTATTGTCTTTCTTTGTTCATTTTTTCCTTCTCATTTATTACTTGGGTTTTTAAAACATTTTTCATATATTTTTTCAACTTTTCATTGTTCCGGGAAACAAAATTATCTACGGGGAAAAATTTTCATTTAAACTCACGGGCGGTTTTTCATTATCATATTTTTTTTTGGATTATTATTTCTCCTTTTTCTTGAAAAAAATCTACTTTTCACGGAACATTATGTTTTTTTTGAATAATTTTTGGGGAAAAATTAAAATTGGGGGGGAAGGGATAATGGGGCGGCAGGGAGCTTGAACCGGGGTGGGGAAGGAGTAATGGTCGGCCAGGGACTTAGACCAGGGTGGAAGGAAATAAAGGGGCGGCCAGGTACTTGGAACCAGGTTGGGAAGGTTAAGGGCGGCCCGGGAGCTTTTAGACCAGGATGGAAGTTAATGGTCGGCCAGGTAGCTTAACCAGATGGGAAGGAGTAATGGGGGCCGGTAGCTCGTGTTTTCAAAATATGACCAGTTGGTCATGATGTATACCACCTAGATTTTTGCTGATCATGTTCTGAATGATAAATTGAGACACACTTTAGGGTATTGCGAGAAGCCGTATTCTTTTCCC